>LFZO01000573.1:0-27768 GCA_001578225.1 Pseudocercospora musae
GCAAGCTCTGCTTTCGATTCCTAGGACGTTTCTTCTAAACAGGTAAGATCTGAGTCTAATGTGTTTAGATCTGATTTGGATGGCTAGGCTTGCTTCGGCCCTATTTAGGTCCTTGTAGAGCTAGTGGTTGTACTAACTAAATTTGATTAGTGCCTTTAGGGTTCCTAGTCTAACTTGTGTTTTGTTCTATTCCTACTCCTATAGGTGTCTAGCAATTGATTCTACTAGGCTTTGTTTCTTTCCCTTTAGCTTGTCTTCCTTTAGCCTTATGTTTAGTCTTCGAAGCTCCTTCTCTAGCATTTCTCTTATTAGGACTCTATATTGCTTTAGGTCCTTAGCCTTCTAGGGAGTTATCTGTAGTCTGTCTAGCCTCCTAGTCCTAATGTACTAGGCTTTTATCTTGTCTAGTGCCTTTTGGATAGTCTGTTAGGCTAGGTATTCTATTGTCTTTGCTACATATTAGTGTCTTAGTCCCTTAAGGTAATGTTTGATAGGTAGGATCCCTAATTCTATTTCCACTACCCTTGTTGGTATAGTTTTGTATACTCCTAGGATTTTCTTTAGGCTTTAGGTTTAGGATCTACTAATTGGTTGCTTAATCCTCTTTAGTGTTTTCCTCTAGGCTGTCTATATCTATGCTCTATATAGCATTGCTAGCTTAACAATTGCTTTGTACATGACTTTAGCTTTCTCGAATGTAGCCCCCTATGTAGAGGCTATAAGCCTATTGATAGATTGCATGTTAGCATCTACCCTCTACTTTACCTTCTTTACTTATAGTCCCTAATTCAGTTTTAGGTCTAGCTAGATCTCTAGTACCCTGAGTTCTGCTAATAGTTGGGTTTCAAAGCCTTAGATAGTAATTAATCGCTTTATGTTATAGGCTGATTTAGCCTTACTAAAATGGATGAGCTAGTACTTTTCTAGGGCAAATTTTGCTCTATGCCTCCTTGCCCATTTTTCATACTCTTAGTGTTTCTCCTCTAGGATCTTGTAGTTAGTTTCTGTTGTCTTAGACTAGGCTAGGATGTTTATGTTATCTATAAACCCTAATGCTAATGTGTTGTTTAATTCTAGGAGTGGGAGTAGGTCTACTATAAAGATAAGGAAGAGGATTAGGGAAAGTATTAATCCTTAGGGGATTCCCTTTTCAGTTAGTATTAGGTCTAATTTGAATTTGCCTAGGATAAGCTATGTTGATCTTTCCTGTAGGAAGGACTAGATGAATTGGACTATCTAGTTCGGTATAGCTTTCTACTTGAGTATATATAGGAGCCTTTCATAGGAGACATTATTAAAGGCTCCTAAGATGTTAAGGGAGAGGAGGGTTGCTACCTAGTTTTAACCATAGTGCTAGATGTACTTAATCTGTTCTGTGATTAGTTCCATAGCTGTTAGTGTTAACCTTTTCTTTCTTCCTCCCATTTAGCCTTTAGGAAGGATGTTCCTTTCCTTAATAAAGGTTGTTAGCCTTTTAGTAACAATCTTCTCTAGTACTTTGCCTATTATGTTGAGTAGGGCTATTGGTCTATAGGCTTTGAGCTGTATGTAGTCCTCCTTCTAGGGCTTCCTTAGCACTACTATTAGGGATTTCCTAAATGGTCTTGAGTAGTGTCCTAATGCTAGGCTTTGTGTAAAGATATTGGCTAGTACTAGGGCTAGCTCCTTCTTGCATGCTTTTAGAAGTTTGTTATGGATCTTGTCTTCTCCTAGTGCCTTGTTGCCTAGTATTTTCTTTAGGATCCTTTCTATAGTTTTAGGTCTAACCTGGGTATCTCTTGATGTGTCTAGTAGTAGAGTCTCTAGTTCTTTCTCCCTTATGTCTAATAAGTCTACTTGTACTTTTCTATAGAAGAAGTGTTAGTCTAGGGCTCTTACCTTCCCTTCTATTATAGTCTACATTTACCCTTGTTAGTCCTTAATGTCCGGGAATTGTAGTAGCATATCCTTTTCCTATTCAGGTTTCCTTGCCTATTTAGCTATCCTCTACATCTCCTCTAGTTTCTTTGTAATTATTCCTATTATAGATCTCTATTCTTGCATCTTGTCTTTCTTAATCTAGATCTTCTTTTCCTAGTAGGCCTTGTTGTAGTTGTCCCATGCTTCCTAGGTATAGGTTTGTGTCTACTACCTCCTAGCCTTCCTTACTACTTTAACTTTCCTTGTATACTCACTAGTCTAGTATAGTTGCTAGTATAGTGAATATCTCTTTACTAGGGTATGCTTTTCAGCTACCTGTCTTAGGATTCCTATTAGTTCTTCTACTACCTTGTCGATGTCTTCTAGCTTTAGTAGGTACTTTGTTAAGAGTTCTTCTAGTTTTAGGTCTATTTCTAGTTCCTCCCTAATCCTATCCTATTAGGCCCCCTTCTAGTTAAGCCTTTCCTCTAGTTCCTATTCCTGATTGGCCTAGACATTTAGCTCAACCTATACTAGGAAGTAGTCTAATGATTCTTCTAGTTCCTAGTTAACCCTGTATCTTGTAATCCTATTCCTAATCTAATGTAATGCAAAGCATAGGTCTAGTATGCTACTGCTTCCTCTTACTTCCTAGGTAACCAATCCCTTTAGGGTAACAATTTCCATTTCTTCCCTCTCTAACATGTCAATTAGCCTTCCTACTAGGAAGTAATAGGCTAGGGTAAAGTCTAAGCCCTAGAGGGGGTAGTAGAGGTTGAAATCTCTAAGCAGGACTTAGTAGGTGTTCCCCTAGATAACTCTAGGTATTCTTTCTAGGGTTTTCAGTTAGGTACTACTCCTTAAGTCTAGTAGTAGGTTATATATATAGTAGACTTGGAGTGTACCTTAGGATGTTTCTACTTAAACTAATGTTAGGTCCCTATCCTCTTATGGTATAGCCTACTAGGTTTCTATAGCTATCTCCTTACTAATATAGATGCATGTCCTTAGGGCTCCCTAGTTATGGATAATTGGATAGTACCTTAGGTCTTTAACAGTTGCTAGTCTCTTTGTGTATAGGTTGAGCTAGGGCTCCTAGATTGCAATAATGTAATGTTCTTTTAGGTTTAGTACCTAAAGGAAGCTCCTCTGTACCTTGTCTTTGCTCTTGTTAACATTGTACTATATGATGTTTAGTATTGTTACACTGTTTATTAGGTTTCATCTATATCGTTTCCCTATAGGTTTTCCTTTAGCCTTTCCTTACTTTGAACTAGTATTTGACTAAGCTTCTTCTGCCCTACTTCCTTTCCTGCGATGTCTAGGTATCTTAGTCTCCCTAGTTACTAGTGGCTCTCTAGTACTAGTAAGGCCCTAAATGTAAACCTATCATCCTATCTTAACCTCTTTTGTAGTACCTAGCTAGGTTGCCTCTACGCCTAGCTACCCTAGCTTGTTATATATCTTATTAGTGTATTGACTCTAGCTTCCTTTGCCTTCCTAGCTACCTGCATTCTTACTAGGCATTCCTTTGCCTAAGAGGGGTGTCTTTTGGTATAGCATGCACATCTTGCTTCCCCTTTGTATGCTTTGCATTCTTTAACCTAGTAGTCCCCTATATAGTAGGAGCAGGTGTTGGTTGTCTTTGTGTACTTGGCTACTAAGTGTCTATAATACTAACATTTGAAGCACTACATTATCCTATAGTTGCTTCTATGTACCTCTGTTTCTAATCTTTCAAAGTCCTAGAATAGCCCTTAGTCTAGTACTATATTAGCTTACTCTATACTCCCTACCTAGATGATTAGGGAGGACTGCTTCTTAGTCTCTTCGATTTTCCTTTTAATCTATGCTGCCTTTGTAATCTTTAGGCTTAGGTATATAGCTTGGTTTTGTCTCTATAGGTTTCCGATATCCTATTCTTCCTTAAAGCTCCTTGTTATGCTATAGGCTATAATCATGAACTGCTATTGGGAGACCTTTACGGTTTTCCCTATCTTGGTTATCTATTCTTTTTGTGTTTCTAGCTTCTTTTTATCCTACTCCTAGGCTATAAATAGCTTGATTACCCCTTTCCCTTCGTTCCTAGCCCCAATAACCTCCTTAACTGCAATTCTTTCTACAATCTCTTTCCCTAAGAGTCCTTAGATTTCTTTTTACTCCTATAGGTCCGTAATGTGGACTCTGACTACTGTCCTCGGGGGTTTTGGTGCTTCCTAACTAGCTACTACTGCCTAGGTACGGTAGTTTGGGCTTGTCTCTTATTGTTTCTTTATGATCTTTGCTACGGCTGTATTAGCTGCCTTCGTAATCATGTAGCTTGCCTAGTTGTGGATTGCTTTTAGTCCTCTAAGGAGTTCTAAGATTATTATCTTATATACCCTCTTAGGAGTTTTCCTATCTTCTGCCTTTAGTACCTCCTCTGCCCTAGCGCATAGTACTTTCCATTCGTCCTCCCTCCCTTCCTAACTGTTTTCCCTTCGTCTCTAATTGTTCGCTACCATCGTTAACATAGATGATACGTAATAGTTCTATATAGTTTCTTTCATTATATAGATTAGTAGTATATATAGAAGAAATAACTAGTCTATCCTTTAGGACTACGATAATAGTAGTATACATAAATAATAATATATTCTCTATCTCGATATTTCGCAATTTCCGCCTTTCTAATATTTCTATTATTCGCTATAAACCTATTGAATTTTTAGGTTTAAACCTAGATAAACTTCCGGTTCCCTAAGATTAGACCTAGACAAATAGGTTAGGTTTGGTTTTGAACCCGAACCTAACCCGAACTAATCTACTAGGATGTCTACTTAGGAGTCTCCTATACCTTTGTAAGTAGCGAGTTACTTAGCAAGTTAGAATACCTATACTATCTCTTATAAGACAGTTCTTTAAGTAGGTAGCTATGTAGTACGAATAGTCTAACCTAGAAGAGAAGGACGACTTTATAAAGATTAAGTCGTATCTCTTAACTTAAAGGTATAACTATAATTAGATAATAAGGATCTCTAAGAAGTACTAGAAGGAAGAATTAAGCTTCTTTAAAGGCTATTATAGCCGTCTACTTACTATATTAAAGCGCTTTTAGAAGTAGAAACTAATAGAGAAGGATAAGGGAAAGTAATTCTATAACTAATAATTATAATACTAATAACGGAGCGACGGCTATTTATAGAATTTTATTATAGTTAGGCGTTTACTAGCAAATTTCAAGCTAATTGGAATTTAGAATACTCCGCTATAGGTATCGCTATTATCGTTATTAAAGCTAGTATCCTATTTAGCCCTCTCTAGCGGTATTCTTAGAGGTAAAAGCGGAGTACTTATATAAAGCTTAGTAATACCTACTAATACATTGTCTATTTTACTACTTACGTAATACTATACTAATAGATATAAAATTAATAGCGGAGCTTTAGATATATATTATCTCGAGATCCTATATATAATATTATATAAATATAATATTATAGTAGCTAAATATATAGCGAGTCGAAGTTTAGAAGTAACTTATTACCCTTATTATCCTTGTACCTATTAACGTTATAACTAGTATACCTAAATAACGACTCTATACTCGTACTAGCGACGTATTCTAGAGACTACGATAGGAAGTCTATAAAGTAGTCGAAGTCCTTTATTAAATCTTTGTTCTTCTTTATCTATATCTTTAGTATATAAAATGTCTACTCGATAGGGTTAAGATCCGGTAAGTAAGGAGGTAGATATTCGAGTATATATCTAGCTAAGTTAACTATCTCTTTAATACTTCTACTATAGTAGATTAACGCGTTATCTATTACAAAGATTATCTACTTTCTAGTAACTAATAGTAGTACTTTATTCTTAAGCTAGTTATCGAATATAACTTAATCGATAGAGCCTTGAATATAGAGCGTATACGGAAGATATCTATTAATCGTTAAGGCCGGCAATACTAAGGTACGCTCCTTACGTTACGTATACTAGAAGTCGTAGTAATCTATACCCTTCGGTAACTATCTATACTTATAGTAAGCTATCTTCTAGTTTATCGCTATCTCGTCTATAAATACTAACTTCTTAATAGGCTACTTCTTATACTTCTTACTCTATACGGCTCTTACTAATAGGTTACGCTCTTTAGCGATCTTACGAGAGGCCTTACGAGTCTAGCCTATAGCGTCGATAAGGTACTACTAAACGTTCGAAGAATATAATTCGATATTAAACTCGTTATAGAGCGCGAGATATATCTCTTTAAGGTATGCCTCTAGTCGGTACGAGAGGTATTCTTCGAGCTAGTCCTACTAAGCCTTAGTAAGCGTTCTCTTATAACCTAGCGGTATACGTAGTAGATAATAATACTACTTAAATAGATTATAATTAATATACTATTTATATAGCGTCGATCGCGCTATACTAGTCGCTAGTATTATATCGTTAATCGTCTTATCTCCTACTTTAAATAATACTTCCGCCTTCCTTATAGTCTCTTCTAGTATCTTTATACTACGCCTATTACGCTTTTTAGGCTCCTTAGTAGGTAGCGGCTTCTTATAACGAGACATAGCGAGTTTAGTAATATATAGCGACTTAAACAATACCTTAACGGCTTCTATACTATTAAAAATGCAGCGATACGGTCTATAAAGAGGTAGGTTTAAAATGCGGTATATAGCTCTATAAGAGGTCTTAGTATTCTATAGTAAAACGCAAAAGATAGTATTTACTAGACCCCGAGGATTACGAAGGATATCCACCCTGTAGCATAGTTATCCGCTGTATCCCGCTATATCAACCGCTGTGTTCATAATTAGGGAGCTTAGAAGGGCTGTGTACACCGTGTAGTCACCGTGTGCACGGAGCTTGTCTGGCGGATAGATTTTGCCGAACTGAGGTGCCCTTATACACTACATCCTGCAGCCGCGGGCTTTGACCTCACCTTTCCTACTGTCCCAAGTCCTTTGTTTTCTTCCGCTTGGTCTACATCGCCGATACGGAACAAGCTTCCTCAAGCCAATCCAGGCCCTATTGCTCCTGCGGTATGGCCGCTAGCACTGCCGTCGATGGCGTTGACCTCGACGAAATCTACGCTTTCACAATTCAGCTGGCCAAAGAGGCCGGCCAGCTGCTTCTAGCTGCCGTGGATGCACGATCTGGAAAGAGCGGCCATGCAGAGTCCACGGAGAAGGAATCTGCCGTGGACATCGTGACGCAGACTGATGAAGGTGAGTGTCTACGTATGTCACGAAAATCGAGGCACAGCCGCACAGAGCTTCGAGGCGCTGTTCTCTGCCTCTTGCAAGTCTTTCACTCAAATTATTTCCTTTGCATGTACTGATTGGTGATTAATTGAAGATGTTGAGGCTTTCATACGTACCAAAGTATCACATCGCTTCCCAACACATATGTACGTGACAACGAATCATATCCTTCTCGGCAGATCATGTGCGCCTATTCGGTGCCAGAAGCTGATCGTAGATGCAGTTTTATCGGCGAGGAGACCTATAGCAAAGGAGCATCAAGAGACTATCTAATCCCCAATAGAGGTCCTAGCTGGTGTGTTGATCCTCTTGATGGTACGTACATTCAGCTCTGAAGCATCATGACTATCTCCGCTGAACACCTGCTCAGGTACGGTCAACTTCACGCATCTCGCGCCCTTTTACTGCGTCTCAATCGCATTTCTCTGGAATGGCAACCCGGTAGTGGGCGCTGTCAATGCGCCATTCCTTCGGCAATTGTGAGGCAATGCATCTGTTTGTTCAAATCCATCAAGGCTGATGTAACCAGATTTACTGCATGCCAAGGCAAAGGAGCGTGGCTGAACGAGGCAACTCAGCTACCTCTCGATCGAAATCCGATACCTCCCATGCCGGCTGCTGCACCGAAAGGCTGTGTCTTCTCTTGTGGGTGAACCGCATACGGATGCGGGCGGGCGCCTAATGAGGCTGACTACTCTCACGCAGGTGAATGGGGCAAAGACAGACGGGACATGCAAGACGGTAACATGCATAGGAAAGTGAACAGCTTCATGAACTTAGCTGCCGAGCTCGGTGGACGCGATGGGCTCGGAGGCATGGTGCACGGTGTACGAAGTTTGGGCTCTGCAACGCTCGATCTATGCTACATAGCCACTGGAGGATTCGATATCTGGTGGGAAGGCGGCTGTTGGTCTGTCGCTCCGTCGCCTAATGAATAACATTCAACTGAATTGCTAACGCACAACACAGGGAATGGGATGTTGCCGCAGGATTCTGCCTGGTTAAGGAAGCTGGCGGCCTCATCACGACTGCAAATCCTCCTTCAGATCCGACTTCTATCCCTGATGCACATCTCGGTAGCCGACTGTACCTTGCGATTCGACCGGCTGGAGATACCGATGCGGAGACTGGACGCCAAAGCCAGGAACGCACCGTGCGTGAAGTATGGCGCCGCGTGCAGACTTTGGACTATTCACGGCCAGGCATATGATTCAGCATTGCCCGTTACGAGCAATGCCGGGCGTTGATACGACTGGAAGGGTTGTTTACGTAAAGACGATACTTCTGCCAGCAATCTCAATAAGCCTGCTGAGGACTTTGTCTATACGTTTCATGCTGTGAGACCGATTCTGACAAATGTCAAGGATTTGGCTCAAAAGACGGGCCAGCCAAGTCTAACGGAGAGGCGACATGAGTGGCTTGATCGACGTGCTGATGGTGTCGATGATTTAGCTGCTCACTGGCGAAAGAACGCTACAACCTGGCTTTTGCCAGCTCTTGCGCAATGACCTCCTTCACCGCAGTGACTGGCAGCTCCTCGATTGTCCGGCCGTGCCACAATGTGTGTTGCTCGAGGCCCTGATATATCATCGCCTCCGTTCCGAGGATTACTTGCCAGCCAGCCTTCTCCGCTATCGATCCAAGTTCAGTCCATGGCGATGGATGATAGCACATTTCGAGCATCGCACCTTTATGCGACTTGTTCAGAAAGATTTCTGTTATCTTTCGAGCCTCCTTCTCGGCGTCTGTCACCGGAGGGAAGTTAGGTACGCAAGCCACGATAGCACCTGGACCTTCTAACGCTTCCGCCTCAGCAGCTGAATTGACATGCATGAGTCCATCTCCATAGCCTTGGGACTTGCACCAGCTAATGACAGCCTCCACCTCAGACGGATCGCGGTTCACGACGTACACCTTTTCGCAACGCATAAACTTGACGAGAGCATAGACAGCCGACCGAGCTGCGCCACCACCGCCGACGACCATTCCAGGTCTTCTGTGGAAGACTTCATCGGATCGAGATACATTCTGGTAAAAGCTTTCCCTCACGCCGATAGTGTCCGTATTAGTGCCGACGAACTGGTCTCCTCGGCGGAAGATGGTATTTACGGCACCAACAGCTCGACCTTCCTCAGTCAAGTCGTCTAGATGCGGGATGATCGCCACTTTATGGGGCATGGTCACCGCGGAGCCTAAGAGCGTACGTCAGCAAAGATGGCCGACGGAATGGTGCTTCAGAGAAACGTACCGTAGAGTCTTGGATCTTTGAGCAGAGTCAGAAACTGACTCATGTCCGTTGATTCCAGTAATCGAAAGCCCCATGGCAAGCCCAGCTGCTCAAATACAGTGTTATGAAGGTAAGGCGAATATGAATGTGCAATCGGGTAGCCGAAGAGATATCCGTGGCGTTCTAGGTGATCGATCGCTGGCGTGGGACACTTGATGACGCTGTTTTCTTGAACTTCCATGGTTCTGTCGTTCTTGTCTGGTATCAGATTAGGACCTGTGGTAGGAATGGATAGAGAGAAGACTGCTTTGGCTAGGCTCAAAATGCTCCCTGAAGCCTTGGAAATGGTATGAAGAAATCTTCGAAGCATCGATTTGGTGGATGACTTCTGAAGCCAATGGCTCAATGTCCTTCTGTCAGCACCCACCACACCATTACACTGCCTTGATCCGAATTCCGAATCTTCCTTTCGACCCTTCGTCACGACAATGGTGACGATGGCGCGAAAAAGTCGTGGAGCCGTCCGGCTCAAGTCTCTTCCCGGGAGATGCACATCTCGGCGACTGACGGCTCCACAACGGTTCACTTCCTTTTCTGCACATCAACTCCACTCGTCCCCACACGGCCATATGGTCTTTCTGGGAGCTTGGCATCCACGGGAAAGCCTCGCCTGGACTCCACGGAGGCTCGTGGCATAGCGTGAGAATTCTCATCCACCTGGTCACCGGTGGGAATTTGGGAAATGCGATGACCATGACCTAGTTCTTCATTCATCCTATCTCGACCTTTACCCCGGGACATACCCCAGAGAACTGTATAACAGTAACGGATGTTCCCCGCGAATACTAGTCCTAGGTACATTGCCCACTGAGTGTTTCAGCATCACGACATCGGAACCTTTCTGCTTCCACGTGCGTTGGTCGAAGTCTACTTCTATTTGACCACTGAAACAACACTCATTCGTCGACAGTGCGAATTGGAAACAGGCATCAGGAACCAGACCTACAACAAAGACTTGCGGCATGGGCGGCTTCCTCACGCTGGTCGAGGACCGGCCGACGCCCAAAGCGGTGTACAACTGGAGAGTCTACGCATCAGCTGCCGTAGCATCCTTCGCATCATGCATGATTGGATACGACAGTGCCTTCATCGGCACGACTCTGGCTCTGCCTGCTTTTGTCGATGAGTTCAGGTTCGAGGACATGACAAAAGATCATCTGGCTCTTGTAAAGGCCAACATCGTATCGGTCTACCAAGCTGGGGCCTTCTTTGGATCGTTCTTCGCATACCCATCAGCATTCTTTTTGGGCCGGAAGATATCCTTGATCATCTTTGCATGTATTTTTATGCTTGGTGCTGGTCTCATGTTGGGCGCAACTGGCGACCGAGGACTTGACCTGATCTACGCTGGAAGAGTTCTTGCTGGCATTGGCGTTGGAGCGTGCTCGATGATCACGCCTATATACATCTCCGAGATCTCGCCACCAGCGATTCGAGGACGCATAGTCGGAACCTATGAGCTTGGGTGGCAGATTGGTGGTCTTGTGGGATTCTGGATCAACTATGGTCTTTCCGAGACAATGGCACCTAGTCATAAGCAATGGCTTATTCCATTTGCCGTCCAGCTCATCCCCGGTGGTCTTCTCCTCATCGGCGCATTCTGGCTCAGGGAAAGCCCAAGATGGCTGCTTAGCAAGCACAAGAGACAACAAGCACTTCAAAACCTCTGTTGGGTCCGCAACTTGCCGGCAGATGACCTCTACATGGTGGAAGAAGTCGCCATGCTCGACGCTGCTCTCGAAGAGCAAGCCGCATCCATTGGCGAGGGATTCTGGAAGCCATTCAAGGCTGTCAAGGAGAGCCGCAGGGTACAATGGCGATTCTTGCTCGGTGGCCTCCTCTTCATGTGGCAGAACGGATCTGGTATCAACGCGATCAATTACTATTCGCCCACTGTGTTTAAGGCCATCGGTGTTGCTGGCACGAACGCTGGCTTCCTGACAACCGGTATCTTCGGCGTGGTCAAGACCGTGCTCACTTTCGTGTGGATGTTCTTTCTCGTCGACAACTTGGGTCGCCGCAATCTACTCATGATTGGTGCTGGCGGTGGTTCTGTCTGCATGTGGATTATCGGAGCATACATCTACACACGCGCCAATGGCTCAAAGCTCGCCACATCCGAGGGTCTGAGCAGCGGTGGTATTGCTGCCATGTTCTTCTTCTACTTGTGGACTGCGTTCTACACGCCATCATGGAATGGTACACCATGGGTCATCAACTCTGAGATGTTTGACATGAACACTCGTGGCCTGGGTCAGGCTAGCGCTGCCGCAAACAACTGGCTCTGGGTGAGTTAAGAAGACACCTTTCGCGACGGATGTATGGCTAACAGTCCTTCAGAACTTCATCATTAGCCGTTTCACGCCCCAGATGTTTTTGAACATGGGTCCTGGTGGATCCGGCGTTTTCTTTTTCTTCGCCTCAATGATGATCGCAAGTATCGCCTTTGTCTGGTTGTAAGTCTAATCGGAAATCAAAGCGCCAAGTCATGAACAGAATCGCTGACAGTCTCTACAGCCTGGTTCCGGAAACCAAATCGATTCCACTCGAAAGCATGGATCGTCTGTTCGAGATCAAGCCGGTCCGCAAGGCAAATAAGATCATCCTTCAACAGGACCGCGAAAGAGATGAGGACTTTCGACATGATGCAGAAGGCGTTGGTCTCAGTGTTGCGAAAGAGAAACTCGGCCATGTTGAGAGGACCAGTGAGCGAAACAGCGACGCATAGACCACGTGTTATTTGGACGGATGTCGGCTCACAGGTGAGATATTTGCGCAGTGTATCGCATAAAGAATGTTTACGATGCATATAGCATGATCTGGAGATTGAGCCTCAGCTCTCTCTGAATCCTTCGAAAGCGAATGATCAATGATGTACAACGAATACTCTTTCTTCCTTCCACATTGGTCATGCATCCGCAGCGCTATTTTTGCAAGAGAGAGAGATAATCATCACGTTTTGATGCGTCGTGACCACCATTGATATCCCGTGCAACAACATAGCACATTCGAGTGTGGCCTACATGATTTCGCTGGTATCAATAGGCTGGCCGCTAACCATGGCCTGGCGCACCGCATCACATACAACCAGTGCGCTCAGCCCATCAGGCCCGGTCCATCCAGGCTGCTCCAGACCTCTCACTACGTCTATCAAATTTGCCACCTGCTCGTTAAATGACACTTGTTGACCCACAGCTAGAAGCTTCTCATTGAGAAGACTGGTCCAGCTCTTCTCCACCCCGTCATCATAACTACTGACCTTCATATCTCCGACGCTCAGCGTGCCCTCAGAGCCGAAGATGCGGTAGAATTCCTTGCCCACACGCGGAATTGCTAGATTTTCTCCAGTCCCACTTTCAAAGTTGTGTGCCGAAGGCGAAGCATAAATCTGACAGGATAAATGTTCCCACGACCCCGGAGGCGAATCGAAGCAAGATAGCGGCTCCTTCTTCAACCTGATTGCCTCGCGTGGATAAAGCTTTCTCTGCGTGCACTCTAGTGATCGGTCCAAGTAGGTACTGTAGTATGTCGAGATCGTGCACGAGATTGATGAGGATGGGCCCTCCAGTCACTCCGGCGCGCCATTCAGTTGGAGATTCGCAGTAGCTAGCAGGCTTGTATGTTACGCAGATACCAGAGACGGCAATTGGTCTTCCGATTGTACCTTGCTCTAAGGCTTGCTTGGCTGCTGTCACGTATGGACTGAAGCGTCGATGGTGACCTGCGATTAGATGTCGGTCGCTATCTTTCGCGGTCTCAATGAGCTTCTTCCCATCTTCAATGCTTGTGGCTCAAGGTTTTTCAACCAAGACGTGTATTCCAGCTCGCAGTAGTTCAGTAGCGACTGCCACGTGGGTGTGGTTCGGGGTACAGACGATGGCAGCTTCTGGGTGGTGTTCAGCCTGGAGCATAGCCTGAACAGATTCGTACCATGGAAGCCTGCAGGACTCAGCGATAGCAGCAGCCTCCGCCCTTGGATCTACGAAGCAGTGGAGGGCCGCATTAGGGTCTGCTGCAACACTTTTCGCGTGCCTTGGCCCAATGAGACCAGTTCCAATTATTGCGATTGTCATCGGTATGCTGATCTCCATCGTGAGCCTGTTCACAACGTGGTATCGACTTCAAGATGCAACGCTGTCGCGCATCCACTCGGAGACCGCGAACCTGAGAATCTTGTTAGTGGAGACATATTGAATGGATGAATATTGAGACGAGAAGTCTCTGCCGGAGCTGAAGTCGCTCAAGGATGCAGCGAGTTTCGCATTTGGCCAGATATCGGATATGCAATCAAGATGAGGAAATTCATCCTCCGAATTCGTGCACCATGCTCCCCAACCACACTCTGAACACTGCTTGGCGCCAAAGACATGCCTTGCATAGAGTCCAAGTTTAGAAATGCCCCAGCATATCTGTCCTTCACTTGCCCTGCCGGAAAAACACGATCCCGCCGCGGCCTTGCCTTCTTCCCTATCGCACTTTGCTTCTTCCACACCACATATTGTCAGAGCGCGATATCTGGTCGATGCTACATTATCATTGATCCAGGCGACATGATCATAAAGTCGTCTTCGGTGGGTCCTGATGCTCGCGGATGGAATGGCGTCTCCCGATGATACGCGAGCTTGTACTACCTACCTACGTTCGTTCGGGTGCGGTCTTATAGTCTTGTAAGTATCCGAGCTGTTTCATGGCAGCAAACATCACAAGCCACCATACACTCTCTCGTTCCTGTTGTCTACCTACGAGCTTTGAACAAGAAGACCGCACAAGATGCTCTGCCGACCTGCTATCTGCTCACACTCTTTGGGACGGGCCTGGGTACACGATTTACCGTCTAAGCTCGATCAAGCGGCTCGATATGGATTCGACATCGAACTTTTCTACGAAGACCTTTACTATGTCGCCAAAGACTTGCCTGGCGGTGCGACTCCAGAGAACCACATACGGGCAGCCAGACATGTGCGAACGCTGTGCGATGAAAGAGGAATCGCAGTCATATGCTTGCAACCATTCATGCACTACGATGGCCTTGTAGATCGGGAAAGACATGCCGAGCGAGTGGAAGAGATGAAGCTTTGGATTGAACTCGCTCACGTACTTGGAACGGATCTCATCGCCATCCCATCGACTTGCTTGCCCGATGACCAAGTCAGCGGTGATCGCGATTTGATCACCGAAGACATGCAGGAAGTGGCAGACCTGGGCGCTCCAGAGGGCATCCGATTTGCTTACGAAGCCCTGTGCTGGGGCACCCACATCGACACTTGGGAAGACGTATGGGATATCGTGAAAAGGGTAGACAGGCCAAATTTTGGCATCTGCTTAGACACTTACAATATGGCTGGCCGCGTGTACGCAGACCCGACTTCGCCTACAGGCAAGAACCCAAACGCAGAGGCCGATATGGCTGCGAGTTTGAAGCGCTTGGTCCAGTCTGTCGACGTCAACAAGATCGCTTTCGTACAAGTCGTCGATGCCGAGCGACTCGCAGAGCCTTTGCTCGAAGGCCACGAATTCTACGATCCAGAGCAATGCGCACGCATGAGTTGGTCTCGCAACTGCAGACTGTTCTATGGAGAAGAAGACCGAGGTGCATACCTCCCTGTCAGAGACATCTTGAAAGCCATCATTGTCGACCTGGGATACACGGGATATCTGAGCGCGGAGCTCTTCAACCGCAGCTTGACTTCGGCCGACGTCAATGTGCCTGAAGATCATGCACAGAGGGCCGCGGAGTCATGGCAGAAGATTGTTGCCGACTTCGATGTTTCCCATATGGAGCAAAAGATGGGCTCTAGTCGACCAGTGACCGAGGGTGCTCCACGAGCTCAGCTTTAGCCCAGGCACGACTGAACTTCTAATCCCATTCAGCATAGCGTGGAGTCCGTAAAGCACACGGGTAATATTTGAGAGGTATGCAATTGAGCATTGTGATAGAGATAGAAGGATATCCGAGGCCATCGCCTCAAATGCAAGGCATGACGTTTCTATATTGATATGCATCTTCTCGGGTGCGACCAGCATGGCTGATGCGTCGATACCTGCAACAACATGTCGGTCGTCTGGCAAGAGCCATGCAGTGGGTGTCATTACTGGCTCTATGCTCTTTGATGTGCCTTTGCAGTCCTGCGTTTTGTACTGAATCCAAGTCCCACTGAAGCTGCTTGCATTCCTCAGGCAAAGAGCGATCAACCTATGAACAAAGATTCGCAGGCGCATGCAACGGCCATGATCTTGTGCAAGCCATCTTCCAGGCGCCTCTCGCTTTGTCGGATTGTGCTCCATTATGATGATGCGGCTGTCCGAGAGAAAGGGCATTTTGACAGAGTTTGCAGTCGCTGGTGATTGAGATCGGCCAACTCCCACACATCAGCCTCGGTGCGGACAAGACACGAGCACGCCTGTCCAGTGGCGATACGAGCAGAGGGTAGAGTATCTTCTTAGATGAGAAGTCATAATTGAAGATGCTTCAGCCTGGTTCCTGGTGCGCAAACGCCGAAGGATCGGTGAATTGATAGTCAGCACCAAAGAACTCTGCAAGGTCCAGATCAGGCCCAAACCCCAGATTTTGCATGAATTTTGGATTCTGCGTGGAGTCGGATCGATCTAGCATGGCAAGCTCCTCGAAGATATCGCTGCCAGGTACAGCATCATTCGTGATATTTTCAGAGGTCGGCCGTGGAAGATCAAGAGAGCTCTCCCCGTTCCACAGTCCAGACGCAATGTCTGTTGACAAGTGATCTGCCGGGGTACTGCCAACAACCGACTCCGTCCTTTCGTTCGAAATGCTCATGTATCCGTACGGCTGATCTTGAAAAGGATTGATGAAGTCGAACTGATTGGATTGGTCTCGCGCATGCATCCTGCCTGGAGTTGCAAAGTCATTAGCGCGGCCTGCCGAGGGGCTTTGGGCCGTGCTTGCAATCACGATGCCAGGATGCTGCCGGGAAGCCTTTGATGAAGCATTGTGTAGTAGCGAGAAGACCGCATCTACCTGCAAAGTGGTATCGTGCGAGGCAGGGCTAGCCATCTGCATATTTACTCGACGCCGCAAAGCCATTCGGATGAGAGTGTTGAATGTGCTGATTGATCTCGCAGGAGACTTTGTTGCAGCCGAGCTGGGGCCTATGGCTGGGTCTTGCCATGGTGACCATTCCTCCAGGCCATCTTCGATCAGTAATCCAACGCTCCTGATGTCTTCTGGTCTAAAGTGGCAGATCGCAGAAGTGCGAGAGGCTGCGGCACTCTCAAGGAGGAAGGCAGCCAGAATCGTATGCTTTGTTCGGCCTTCAAAAAGAGTGGTATTCGTATCCCTTCCAAGATTAAAGTGTGTCAACAGCCGCACTGCCGACCCAATGACCAACCACGCAGCAAGCCAGGCGCTTCTGACAAGCTCGGAAAGTCCAAGAATAAGAAGGGCTTTGATATGCCCAAGCTGAAAGCCCTGCTCATGCGGAATGAGTGACTTGGCAACATCTCGACAATACTCGAAAGAGACAAGAGAGCTCGCTCCGCCCAATTGTAACGACGCAAAGGCCATGATGCTCCATAGCTCGGCATGACCGGAGCCCAGAGCGTCCTGCTTTGCTAGACCGCTTGCAGGATATGTATACATTAGCTTGAGAACGTCATGTCTCTCAATGATGGGCAGCCAGGTCTGGGTGAATGCAAAGTAATGTTCCAGAAGTGCCCAAGAGTTCTCCGGAAGCTTTAAGATGTCATGGCCGGCGTCACCTTTCGGTGCGAAATGCCCGGTAGATTCAAGGCTTGCTTCTTCATTCACTCGATCACGGTGCAATGGCTCCAAGTCAGACGGAGCTGAAAGTGGGGGCGACTGATATACGCCAGCAGCTTGTGTACTGGCGCTCTGTTGGGCGTTCGGCGAAGGAGTCTTTGGTACATCGATCTCAGCACCAGATAGCAGTTGATCGATTTGTTTGCAGATAATGCCATTTCTCCAGCTTGAGTGCAAGTTCTCAGACGACGCTGGGTCTTTCCAGGCAATCAACTGGTGCGCAGACTCATCAGATCTCGGCAACAGTCGCGAGAGCTGCGCCTAGAAGAGGATATGTTGTCAGCTGCGCACTTGACCCGCAGTCGCTGTATGCTCACCTCACATTCCGGGTACTTCTCGAACAGCCATGCCAAAGTGCACTCCAAGGTCCGGATATAATTTGGCTGAATGCCACGCTTCTTCGGTTGTTCATGATATGTGCAAGTTCGACCTTGAACTTCACAAGTCTGACAAAATGGCTGACCTCCATCGCACTTCTCTCGACCGGCCCGGCATTGATCGCAGGCCCTTGATACTCTCACTCGTTTTGCCCGCTGCGCCGCGTCCGTCTTCTTGGCAGATGAAGCTGGACGCTTGTCGCCAGTGTTCGCATTCTCGATATCGTCCAAGCCTTCTGCATTCGACACTGTTCCTTGGGGCATAGCAATCCAGGCTCAGTGTCAGCACATCTTCCAATCTGTGAGGTCTCTCAACTCCCAGGGGGCGAGGCCAATCTGTGCCTCCTGGTGGTGGCAGTCGGCTCCACGTGACGGCAGTTCAAGGCGGAGAAAAATTCTCGACTCAGCATTCTCCACTCAGTAGTCTTCCATAGAGCACATGGCCACGGCGACGTGAAGCAAAAGACGGACGGTCCAGGATCTTGTAATGCTGAAGCGCCATGGCGGCCGAAGGGGCTGCAGCACAGTAAGTTGCCAGCCTGGGCACTTGGCCATGGCAACGTGAAAGCCAATTCTGACGCGTGTGATTGGTATGGATGAAGTCTCAAGCGCTGGCAAAGTGTATTTCCTCGGAGGCTCGCCGACTTGACATGGCATGGCATCCAAGCAGTTCTTCGATGGTGCTACGGCCTCGCGGCCTCAGATCTCACCTGACTTCTCATGCCTTTGTAGAATTGAAGGACATCAATTCAGTCAAACGAAAGCCAACAGCCTGGACAGACTTGGAAATACTCATGTTATTGCCATACCGTGCAGGAAACATCGATCGCAACTTCAATCATGGTTGCCGTACATGCTGGAGTCAAGCGCTCATTCCAAGACATGCATGGCGTCGAAAGCATCGCAATACCACGTCCCAACTCGAAAGAAGTTCTTCAGCATGTTGCCAAGTCGCGAGAATCATCTGCAACCCCGACGCCGCCAAATGGCTTCTCAAGGACCGCACTTTTGGAATTTAAGCCAAGGAAGGTCGCATTTAGCTCCGATGCTTCGATTGTATTGATAGGCATTCGAGGCACTGGCAAAAGCTCTCTCGGTTTCCTCGCAGCAAGTGCATATAGTCGACGAATGATTGAGTCCGATAGAGCATTCGCGGAAGCAACTGGCTCAACGAGGACAGCCTATCGAAAACTCCAAGGTACAGCAGAATATCATCAAAAGCAAAGCGAAGTACTTCACAGGCTACTGGAATCGAACAGCACAGGATGCGTGATTGTGTGCAGCTTTGCGGACCTGGAGAGCGATGGTGCCAGAATTATCGCGGAGTATGGTCAAACACATCCTGTCATATATGTGACTCGTGATGTCCCTGGGATTCAGCATTATATCAAAGTCTGGGCGGAGGATCGGATACAGGATCTTATTCGAGCTTCCGAGCCGCTTCTACGAGATTGTTCTAACTATGAATTTTTCAATGTCTCAGAAAGTATCGATAAAGCACCTTTAGCAGACGACGCCTCCAGATTGGTGTCTGCGAGAACTGCGAACGGCCCGTTTCTGACATTGAAGCGTACCGAGCACGATTTCCTCAAGTTGCTCCGTAACATCATCGGGGACCATGATCGTGGGAGGTCCCATCAGTCGGCTTATCCCCTATCAAAAATGAGTGTTGACAAACTTGAATTCACTTCGGCCGTGAGACTTGCAGCGGACGAGGTAGTATCGCACTCCGTCGACCTCGATGAGGCACAAATTGCCGTCGACGGTATTCAGCTGGATGTCGGTACCAGTCCAAGACAAGGAGGCATGTGGAAGCTCGGAAAGCATAGTTGCTTCAACCTGGTGAACGAAGCATTTGCACTCTTACGGAGATCCACCATTCTACCGATCATCATCTGCGTCGCAAAAGACGATCGAGGAGACCACCAGAAGCAGTTCAGTCGCGAAGAGCTACTGGAATACTGTCTAAGACTTGGCCCAGAGTACTGCACGTTGGATTTGACTCTGGACGATGCACAGCTCAGGTCGCTCTTGACAAGTCGAGGACGGACGAAAGTGATCGGCGAATATGCAGCGACGGAACGAATTCCAAATGGCTGGTCAGGACAAGAATGTCTCGATATCTACAACCGAGCACATGAACTTGGATGCGATCTTGTCAAAATCACAATGCCAAATGGCACGCTCGCCGACAACTTCGCTATACAGGCATTTCAGCAACGTGTACAAACTCTCCACACGGGGTGCGGACCACGACTCATAGCTTATTGCACTGGTCGACATGGACGGACATCGATGTGCTTCAACAACATTCTGACGCCCGTCGCTTTGGCGAGCTCACCGCCGGGACCACACACGGCCGGAAACACGAACACAGGTGATGATTGCCGACTTGTGACAGCGAGAGAGCGCAACCAGGCACTCTTCTCATGCTTCATACACGAACCCATGCAGTTCTTCATCTATGGTGCGAATGTCAGCTTCTCGCTTTCTCCAGCAATGCACAACGCGGCTTATGATGCCTGTGGAATGCTCCATGCGTATCGCACGCATTCTGCTTCGACTTTGGACAACTTCGTCGCTCTAGTCCAGGAGCACGATTTTGGAGGAGCTGCTGTAGTTCAGCCATTCAAGACCAGAACGATCCCGATGATGGACATCCTCAGTCCACATGCGAAGGCCATCGGAGCACTCAACACAGTCATACCCCTGCGAGATGAAGCGGTCATCAGAGCTATCAATTCTGGCGACAGCGATGTAGGCATATTCCGCGAAAGAAATCGAACAGGACCGGTGAAAGCACTGTACGGCGACAATACCGACTGGATCGGCATCCGGGCCTGTATACGACGAGGCCTGTCCCCGGCGAACACAGTGCGACCTCATACCACAGGCCTAGTCTGCGGGGCAGGAGGCATGGCACGAGCTGCAATCTACGCCATGATCTCCCTCGGGGTCCAGACTGTATTCGTGGTCAATCGCAGTAAAGGCAATGCCGAAGAACTTGCATCTCACTACAATCAAATGATCAAATCCGGAGGCATATCAGAATTGAGCCAGGCGGCCGCTGCAATGACCAGTGTCAAAGCTCTCGAATCGTTCGATAGCGAATGGCCCAGAGGCATGCGCCATCCGACGATGATTGTGAGTGGGGTTCCGACGCAAACGATTGATGGTACTCCGACGAACTTCACTTTGCCAAAGGATTGGTTAAGCAGTCGGACGGGCGGGGTGGTCGTCGAGCTTGCTTATATGCCCATTGTTACGCCTCTTGTGAGACAGGTACAAGGCTATGCATCTAAGGGCTGGATCCTCATGGTAAGCCGGAACGGTTTGGCTAGTGATTTGTGTTTACTGATGGCGTAGCAGGATGGGCTCGACATGTTGCCGGAACAGGCTTTCGCTCAATTCGAGCTCTTCACAGGCCGACGAGCCCCTCGAAGTTTGATGAGGCATGAGGTAAGTGAAGCCAAGCCCGTCACTATTCTCCATCGCCTACAACAGTACTGACCTGTGTGCATCAGATCTTTCGCCACTACAGCGAAGATGAGTATCCGCCCCATGGAGCGTTGAACACAGATTCGCCATGATCAATTCTGTAGACATGATCATGTCAAACGCTTGACAGATATCTGCTCGCTTCGGTTGTGCAAAACTTTGGTTGACGCTCGCTACTCATGACAGGCATTTGCTGCTCGGCGAGCTCACGCACGCTCGGTACTTGATCCTTGAGAAGTTGAGATCGATCAAGGCTGCTGACGATATTTGCGGCTTTCTTTCTTCGTTCGGTGTCTATGAGCGCGTCTGTAGGTGCTCTTGCTGTACATATGTGCACTGTCATCTGATGTCGTACTGTGTGACCTCTATACAATCGCCATCTACAGTTCCTGGAAGACCAATGTCGGCAGATCTTCTTCCGATCACCTGCTGCATTGCCTAGCCATTGATATGAGCTGACCGATCTCTTGCTCTACATGGTCATGATTCCCCGGAGGCGACACTCTCGCAAGGAGCCAATGCTCCGTACAGTATGAAGCCACTCAGGGCAAACAGTCAAGCCATGTGGCACGACTTGATAGACTTTCATCTGCAGTCCTGGCACTCGTGCGAGCCGGCATCTGCCGCCCATCGTACGGTGTGTGCCGAGGCCTGACGGCATGGAATACCGAAACCCTATGCCAGGCATGGTCGATGGTCGAGACTTTTTTGCAAGCACCGACGTTCAAGAGTTTGCTGGTCCTGGTGCTTCTCATGGATGCCTCAGGTTGGCCTGCTATTGGCGCTGCTCAATTTCATGTGTATCCATTCGTACGTTCCCGATGTCGTTCTTTCTGCACGTCTGTATCCATACGATGCAGGGCCTCTCCAATCAAGCCAGGGTTGCCGCGGTGCAGACACGGGGCTGCTCAGGTTCCAGCTTCGCATTTGCCCGGAAGATCGCAAGTGCTTGCACGCTAAGCGAGCCCCAAGCAGGAAGCCAACGACCACGAAGAGTTTGAACACGATCATCAAGTATGATGAGCTTGCCGTATGGTCTCGAGGATCGCATGGCTCAGAATAACGCAAGACTTCGTGATTCGAGTTCAAAGCAGCGACTCTCAATTTCGTGAAGGGCCTGTCTGAAGACGATTGGGAAAGGTCGAATGAGCCTTCAAAACCAGTTCTTGGAATCACATCGATGCTCTCGAAATCCGATTCTGGTGTTGTCGTTTCCACGATTGAAGAGCTCTCGTCTTTGCTCCGGACGTCTTCCGATTGAACTTCTTGCTTGTCGAATGTAGCCTCAAGTGCCCAGAAAGCCACCTCGGTTGCGCCATTCCAGCTGACATGGAGAATCTCGTCCTCAAATTTCGTCTGCGGGGCCTCTCTAGGCATGCCGTGCCAATTCAGAACTTTAGTCGTGCGATAAGACTTCATCTTCTCCAACCAGAAGTACCAGGAAGCGGCCAGATGGGTTTCACACAATATATCACCGTTGTGCGCGTACTCGGAATAAGCAGCAGCAGAACCCCAGCCCACGAAGAACTGCTTAAAGTCGCCCAGATACTGGACTGAGCCTTGCGAACTGGACAAGATTCCTTGAGCAGAAGTCATGGACTGGACAAGTCTTGCCGTCTTGTTTTCAACATCGATTTGAATTACCAAAGCTCGACTCTCCTTCGCATCGCTATGCAAAGGACCAGCTTTGCTGTTGTCGAAAAGGGTCAAGACACCTTCCTCCTCATTAATCCAGCGAACGTCGTGCTGCCATTTGAAATTCGTGGCTTGGCCATCAGACAGATCCATGAATTGGTTGTCACCGCCGCCCAAGATCCACGAGATCTCCCCAGCAGGACTGACGCAGACGATGTGATGGAAGTGCCGTGATGAAATGACATAGTTGCCTTTTGAGTCTTTGTCCACGCTGTTGAGATGATAGAAATCGAACGGAATGCTCTCCCAGTAACCGCCAAATGGATTGGTCATGTGTGTTTCCACAGGATCGAAGTGATCGAGAGCGCTCCATTCGAAGAGCAGCTCTCCAGTTTCGATGTCGATTTCTTGAAACAAGTTGTCGACTACCCATCCTTTCTCTGGTCGACCCATTCCCATCTCACGAAGATCGGCACTCGTAGTATTGTAGACCGTAAGCAAAGCCGTTCCTTCCGGTGTAATCTTGAATTCATGCAGGTCGCCAAAAAGCCCATGGCCGACGGCCGATATCATGCGAACAACCTGATACGTGGCATCGAGCATGAAGTACACGCCCTTGCCAGAAGTCGCGGCCTTTTCTCCAGACCACAGCGTTAGAAAGTGCTCGCCTTGATATTGTTGTACTTTTAGGTTTGCGGTGGCACCAAAGTCATCGGACGTCCAGATCAATTCGCCTTTAGAATCGAGGATCATCGGTCCTGGGCGAGTGACGGCTGGGCCATTGGGCGTAAGAAGAATGTTGCCCGTGTCGCATTTGGGGTTCCACAGGACGTGTCTGGGCTGCGGCGCGCCGAGGTGGAAAGAAGCATACTGAGCCAGCGGGTATGCGCCGAAAACTCCCAGATCAAAGATGACGGGATCCAAGGTGGGGTAAACGAGGGCGAGTAGGGGCAAGATACATCGAATGGTCAGAAGCAGAGCCAAAAGCAGCGCGAGGACGACCAAGGCTGGTTTTATGGCGGCTCGCAGATAGTTGAGCCAATTGGCCCAGAGCATGTTAGCAAGGCAGGTAGATACTGGTCGTCCTCATTTCTCGCGAGGCGAGTGCTAGAGGGTAGAGGAAAGAACAAAGCATATGGAGGCAAAAGAGGATGCGGGCAAAGTCGAGGCTAAGTCGCAGGTAGATGGGCGGGCCAGGCGAGAATAATGTCATGCAACGCCGTGCACCACGGACTACATGTACTGTACACTGATCGACCAGTAGAAGAAGGTCCTGCCTCTGCCATGCCAAGCACCAAGAGCGCCCAGAGTTCCTGCGCTTCAAAGAGCCACGCCTGACAATGTTTGGAGCGGCGGGGAGGGCGGTGACAGCTGTGTACCGCCAGCGTGGCGATAGTAGAAGTACTAGTGGCAGTCGTGTCTCGCTTGGTTGGCAACATTGAACCCACTTCCCTGCGGTGTTGAGAGCACGTTGCGCCGTGCGCCGTGCATGTGCTTGCAGATCCTTCGCTAAATTGCATGGATGCCAAGTGAAGACATGCAGGTCGCCGTCGCCTGCAGTGCGCTCCCATCCATCATCTCGGAGTCCCAGCAGAGCTTTCGCTTTTAGCCGCGGCTTGCAGTCGGAGATTGCAGCTGTGCGACGATTGTGGACGGCGCGTGGCATAGTCATGACCGTGAATATCATGACCGTGAATATCATGACCCGAGTTTGGGCCGTGTCGACGCTGCGGCCGCAAACACACATAGTCCACGCGCATCGGGATCCGGTCATGCAGAACAGGAAGTCGGAGGAAGAATGATGGTATTGACACAGCTGCCCGGCATCGCTTAGAACTACTGACAACTGTACACCTTGCGGTCGCCAAGTGTCCAACTACGTAGCAGGTATGCTCGCTTCGGACGCCACATATGCAGACGCGGCGCTGTCGACGCGGCCAAGTCAGCATGTGGCCGCGTATTCAGTCTGAAGGGTGGTCGTCGAAAGCGAGCTTGCGCGAAGTCTGAAGAGTGGCAGCACTGTCGGTGGCCGGCCTTTCGAAGCTCCGATGGTCTTGGTAGCCTCGGTACAGTCAGTATCCAGTCAGTATCATACTGGTCTTATTTAAGAGCAAGGCGAGGTTGAAATAAGAGAACTTGCGCAATGCGCGGCATGCGTGCTTGAACGTTATTGATCGGCCTGAGTCCTGACGTTGCTCACTACTAGCTGCGTTGTAGGCTACTATGCCTATGTTTAGCTACATGCTATTGGCTATCTGTACGGAATGCTGCCTTGTTTAATGCCTGATTTTCTACTTTGAACGTGTTGTGAATAATTGGTATAGACCGAGACATTGATTTCTTGTCTACTAAATTGCATGAACTACAAGAAGAGACTACTTAGCTAAATTTATTAGTATATACAAACCCCTAAAAGAAGCTACCTATTATGAATTATCCCCTATTACCTTAGTATACTAACTAATATACAATACTCCCCTTTAGGTAGCTAGTTAATAGCTACTTGTAAATTTACTAATTGTCCTTTACTTTAGTAGCTTTATATACTATATATACTAGTTATAAGCTCCTTTAGATTAACTCTAGTTAGTTCCTAACTTTAGATTAGTATCCTTATTATCCTTAGATTAGTTATTTCTTTACTTCTTCTAGGCTCTTATAGCCTATTAGCTTACTTAATTAAGTTAGATTATTTCTATACTTTTCTTTTACTTCTATAAGTAGTTATATATACTTAAAGTATATATATATATGCCTCTATTACGTATATAATACCTAAGGCTATAACTACTATACTACTTATATTTAGACTTTATCTTCTATAGCTTCCTAGCTCTAGCTCTAGCTTAGTTACCCTTCTTAGCCTATAACTAAGGGAAAGAGAAAAACATACCTAACTCCTAGGCTAAGGCGTAAGCGCTTACGAGTATAGGAGATACAAATATACCTCTCTATAAACAAAATAGCGATAGTAGTTCTAAGGAAAGGTAGAGGAGGGAAGGGATCTAGCCTCTATCCCTAAGCTAGACTAAGGGATAACTAGTACCTAAACTAGGCCCTAAAGGCCTAAAAGACTAGCCTAACTAGCTAAAAACGAATAGTAATATATAAAAGAACCTCTAAGCCCTTATAGACGATATCTAAAAGGTACTAGATACTCCCTAGGCCCTAGACTTCCTATCCCTCCTCTCCCTCCTCTAGTAGGCCTAGATATAGCTCCTATACTAGCTAAAGGATACTAATACTACTAACATCCTCTAAACCTATATATAGAACCTCTAAACTACTACAAAAATACCTAATATAAGGACCTCGATAAGGTAAGGTCTCTTGCTAAGCCCTAAGTATACTAAGCGGCGCGCGCTAGGGGCGTACGCTAGATATACGTAACTCGTATAGCCTTTTTAACCTAGCGCTCTACGCAATCCTTTTAGGAGGCACTTGTTAGTTCTACTACCTACTATGTTATTAGTTAGGCAGGTATTCTATACGTTACTATATACCTAGCCCCTAATAGTTCTAATAAGTCTATCCCCGTAGCGGCCTATAGAATATCGCACGATAAGCGTACGCGAGCCGACTACGTCTAGTAGTAATACCGTAGTACCTACGGACGATAATTGCCCCTAGGGGGACGAAGAGCGGTAGACTACAATTAGCGAGCGATAGGCTACGCTAAATAAGTAGATTGCCTACTCTAAGGCCAAGTAGAAGCTACTTAAGTAAGAAGTCTAAGCCTAGGAACTAGAGCGTAAAAATGCTAGGCTACGGATATAGCGCGACGTAGGCTTAGTACTAGCGGATAGTAGGCGTAGTATAAGCGCCGAACGGACTAATCGTTAAGTATCGCCGAAGTCTAACCGGGACGCCGAGGATTCTAAGGATAGGTCTATAGAGAGTATCTATAGGACCCTACCCTCGCGGCTTAGTCTTAGTATTATACTATCGCGAAGGTATAGCGAGGCGCCTACGCTAAGCGTAGTAGATACGGTTACGGATATTACGATAGGCAAGCCTAGACTAAAGGAGCTAAAACCCTTTAGGGATAATACTATTAAAGAGGCAAGGAGGTTCCTAAGGGAACTAGCCTTAGTCTTTGCTTTGTTAGGAAACGCGTATTGTACTAACTATAGCAAGACGCTATATAGGGTTATATACCTCGTAGGCGATACGTATAAGAAGTAGTATAACAACTACGATCTCGAAGACCTAAGTACTTATACCTATAAAGACTTTAAGGATTTCTACGTTAACTACGTAGGAGATCCTATAAATCGCATACTAGACGTAACCCTCGAATATAAGGCGGCGCGTTAGTAAGAGAACTAGACGGTTTAGAACTTTGCCCTCGAACTCGTAGTACTAGAGGATTAGCTAAGCGATTATACCGAGGCGTAGCGTATACGCTACCTACTCGCAAAGTTATAGCCTATACTATATAGTACTATTATTAAGTACTATACTATTCTAGAGCTAAGGTAGGAACTAGTATAGCTCGCGGCTCGTATCGAGATGCTAGATAGACTATCTAGTAAGAAACGAGAGCGGGATAACGAGGACTATAGCGGTTTAAAGAAGAAGCGCCGCCTTAATAACTATAGTAGTAGTAAGGAGTAGGGTAGACGCGATAAGAAAGTAGGCGAGAAGCCTACGCGGACTAAAGATTCGAAGCCTAATCGGGACCTATCTTTAGTTAAATACTACGGATATAAGAGGAAGGGCTATTACAAGCCCGACTACCCTAATAAGTACCTATAGAAGGATAGCGACTTGTAGGCTATATATAAGGTCGAGGTAGCCGATAAGGGAAAAGGTAAAGTATCTACTAAGAGTTAAGGATAAATGCTATAGCTAATTCTAGTAGCTCTATAGTATATATACTATCGTAACGTATATGCGGCGTAATAGTAACGTAGGGTAGAGACGTACGCGTCGAATGCCTACTAGATAATGTAGTAGATATTAATATTGTCTTACGCGAGTTTGTCCTCTAATACTAACCCTAGTAGATTACTAATACTA
>LFZO01000574.1:0-27724 GCA_001578225.1 Pseudocercospora musae
TAGGTCTAAGTAACCGTTACTTCGTTACTATCGCTACTATAAGTAAATAGGACTCGCCTATTATTGCGATAGAAGTAGCCCTTATCGGCTAACTTCTCGGTAGATATAAGGTTAGTAGCTAGACCTAGTATATATAGTATCTTAGTAAGTTACATTATACTAATTCCTCGATTATTAACTACCTTAGTCTAGGTAGTACCGATTAGTATTACTTGCTTAGTATTGCCTCTAAATCGTACTAGAATATTATAACCTTTATACTTAATAAGCAATACTAGATTGTTAATTATATACATACTAGTACCTAAGTCGACTACCTAGTCTATCGTACGTGTAGTAGCCGATAGTACTATATAGGCGCGATTACTAACCTTGACCTCGACTATAGTAATAAATAAGTAGTTACTAGGTAGTATAGAGTTAGGTCGTAGATCGTTATAGGGTATACTATTAGTAAATAGGCTCTACTATAGAGGCGTAGATTAAGGTTACTACTACTACTACTAAGTAGTTAGACCGCGCTATTACTATGCTTTCTTCTTAGCCTTCTCGCGCTTACGGCGGAGTCGGTCTTCTTCCTTTAGATAAGGGTACTTAGTATAGTACCTATTAGATAGATAGGTACCTTCGTAATATAAGTACTTCTCGCGAGGCGGATTATTATTATTACTATTTCCGCCGCGTCTACGGCTACTACGGCCTCTACTACGACCGCCGCCTCGAGGCGCTTAATTAGGGTTAGTATTACTAGCTAGCGGCCGCTACGATTGAGCTAGCTTTTATAGACTAAAGTATCTACTATACTAGGCCTAGTTAAGCTAAGCGACGTTCTTATTAAGTAACGCGCTAATAATATTATCTAGTGTATTACTATTAATCTTGAAATTAGTAGTATGTATTTACTCGCGCCTTATCTATACAAAGGCCTTATAGAAGGGGCTAATAAGCATAATAAAGAAGTAGACTACTTAGTAGTTACTAATAGACAACTTAGTCTCCTTTAGTATACCTAGCTTCTTCTTGTAGTTATTATAGAACTTCTTAATGTCCTTGCCCTTATACCGAAGGTTAGAATATTCCTAGAACAATATAAATTTAGTAGACCTACCGTTACTAGTATACTTCTTCTTAAGAAAGTCCTATATATCCTAAGAGGTCCCGAGTCCAAGTAGCGACTACTAGATATCGGCTATATAGTTAGCAAAGATCTAGGTACGCGCTATCTAGTCTTTAGCCTTCTATTTATCTTAGCGGTCTTCGAATTCTTCTATAGACTTATCTAAGGCTTTAACCTTTAGTTGTAGGCAGGTACCCTATATATAGCGCTATACCGATATGCCTTTAAGGATACCCTTAGCGGTATAGGACTATAATAGGTAATTCTCCTTATTCTTTAGCTTAGGAATATTACTTATATAAGCGCTAGCAATACCGGTTACTATTAGTACTATTGCGGATAGCTTTAGCAATAGGGATAGAATAAGGGGTAATATAATACGAACTATATATTAGCCTTACGCCGAATATAGGTACGCGTATATAGTAGATAGCCGACGCGTATATTAGTTAAATTAGATAGACTCGAAGTACTAGTATCTACTAGAATACTTGAGAGGTAGCGGTAGTAATAACGAGGTATCGGAGCGTTACGCTAAGATACTAACAATACTAGCTACGTAGTAGTCGATAGAGGTACTTAGATATAGGTACGTTAGAAACGTAGAGGGCGTATAACTACTTAATATAACTAATAATATATTTAAAGGACTATCTATAAGGAAGTCCGAATATATATAGTATAGTAGTTATAGCCTTAGGCATTAGGCACGTAATAGGCATATATATACTACACTTTAAGTTAGTAGCTATTAAGAGACTTCTTAATCTCTAGAAAAGCTAGGTAGTTAGTAGACGTAATATATACGAAGAGAAAGCGATACGTATAGTCTACGTATACGTCTAAGCGCTACTAGATCTTATTAAGGCTAATCTAAGCCTAGATAGGATTATCCCTATACTTAGGGTCGTCTAGGTTATAAGTAGTACGCTTAGCGCGAGCTACGTATATACGCTAGAGTAGCGCGACGAGGTATAGTACTATAACTAGCTTATAGGGATAGTGCCCCTTAGTATATCTCGAATACTTCTTCTTAGTAGTAGGATACATATTATCCCTAATATATATATTATTTAGATCCTCTATAGCGAGTTAGTTACGAGATATATATAAAGAGTATATAGGGATTATTCTTACTATTAGTAGTTATATACTAGAAGTATCTACTATAACCTTCTATATTAGGCCTAAATCTCTTACTAGCCGTAACTAGGATAGTAGGACTAGCGGCGCTACGCTTACGTAACGTAAGCGGGATACGGGCTAGATCTATATAGAGAGTAGTATAGAATTTATTAGTTAGTATATAAGAGGAGCTTGCGTAGTACTAGCGAGGTACTAGCGTAGTACTAGTAGAAAGCTTAGAAATAGGGGAAGTTTTTAGATAGACTATAGATACTACTTATATATAGGCTACCTAGTTACTAACAATAATAATTAATACGTTCTTAAGAGTACGCTAGGCCTACCTAATAACGTTACTAGTAGAAATATAAAAATTCTACTATATAGTAATAAAGAGTTTTCGCGTAGTAACTAGCTATACGAAGTAGTAACGTACGTAAGGTATATTCGAAGTACTAGAGGCGCGAGAGAATACGTATATAGGATAGCTTAACGAGGAGTTAGGTTTGTCTATAGCTAGGGATAGCTATACTAGGAGAAAGGGAATAATTGTAAGGACCTCGATAAGGGGAGGTCTCTTACTAAGCCCTAAGTGTACTAAGCAGCGCGCGCTAAGGGCGTACGCTAGACGTACGTAACTCGTATAGCCTTTTTAACCTAGCGCTCTACGTAATCCTTTTAGGAGGCACTTGTTAGTTCTACTACCTACTATGTTATCGGTTAGGCGGGTGTTCTATACGTTGCTACATACCTAGCCCCTAACATACACTACCAAGGGTTCTCCTAGATTAAGCATAGACTAGTATACTAAATGACTTGCAAAAGTTTCAAAACTGTACGGCTTTGTCTCAAGCAATTCGGGTTACAACACTGCCGACTTCCGTTTCGCATCCAAAGCGAAGTAGTTAGCATGAAAACGAGCTGTGGCTAATGAATACTACAAAATCCAACTTTCAGACTTCAGAGTTTAACTCAACGCAGATGACTGACTATTCATAACATACTTTCTGTCTTCACTTCAGCCTAACACGAGCTAAACGCGCGGCCAAATTTTCGAATGTTTCCGGATGCATGGCGCCCAAAACTTACTTTTTGTGTTTGTCAACATCACCTGGTTTTCGAGATGTGTCGCAATACGAGCGTGATCTTCACGAGGTTTCCAATGTGCTGGTTGCTGGATCAACTGTGGCGCGATGATGGCTCTAGGATAATGCCGCAACCGATGGACCAGCATGTAGTCGAGATGGGGTGACACAGGATGGCTTTGTCAATGCTCGGAATGATGTGCGTGCAGATGAAGTGTTCGTCAATGCTTGGAATGATGTGCGTGCAGATGAAGTGACAGCCATTTCTTGGCACACAGCACTTCGGTCGTTGGTCACGGGATTGTCTTATCACGATTTCGATGCGTTGAAAGAGTCCATTGGCTTGGAAAATTGATGGGAGGTATCCTCGAAGAACTGCTCGCTGCTCGCAATCGGAGAGAATACTTTCCATTAAAATCTGTGCTTCACCACTATACACGCGAAACGCAGCCGTTCAAAGAAGCGTTCAAGACCTACAGTGCGGCGGCACAGTTCGAGGATCTCAGTTACCAACTGTGCGGGCTCTCGAAGGAGAAGGGTGCTGGACACTTCAACTAAATGAGTACAACGTAGCCGAGTACAACAAGCTTCCTCCAACCTTTGACCACGACGAACATACCCGAAATCTGAAAACCATGGATGACACATAGCATACTAACGATTTCCTTCTGGCCGCAAAGATCATGGAGTGAGCGAATATGGAGTTGGAAAGCTGTCATTACGTAGCTGAAGCTGTCGAAATTGAAGCGGCGGATGAGAAGATCGCGCGGAGCAACGACTGCAGCAGAGAGACACAGACTTTTGCTTCTAGCGGCTACGGCAAGAGCGTTCTAAAGGAATCGGTAAAAATCGCTTCCAGTGCTAGGTGATGTGGGAAGTGCATCTCGAAGGTATAGCAGATTTGAATGACCTTGTGATGGTACAGGCGCGATGGAGGTTGCGAGTTTGGTTCCAGAGGAGAATTAGAAGTGACATAACACGAAGGTCGATATGCATTTGATGTTGTACAGCGTCTGAACACGTCGGAGGGCTAAAGGCCTTAAACTTGACCAGGCAAACGTCGACTTCAATTGGCAGAAATCCCTAATTTGAGGAGAAATTGATAGCCTTCCGAGGTGTTCAGACGCTGTAGAGCGTCACACTGTCGCAAGGCTATATCACAGAAATCCTTGCATCGTGTGGAGCGCTTCCAGAATGGGTGATGTGTTTGGGCCGAAGTGCCAAGCCACTAGCAATTTCACTCCAATTTCACTTCATTTCTGCTCCTGACAGTCTCCAGCACGCGGGACAGAGCGTATCACGCGCGGCTCAGCCCGCTGTCGCGGGCTGTGGGGGCCATAAGTATCTTCTTCTTTTGGCTGAGCGTCCTCTCTTTTTCTTTCTTCTTTAGCTCTCTTTGTAAGTCGCAAACTAAGCGTCAACTTCAACATTCATCAACTAACTCCTTCACAGGCCTTTTGGCTTAGATCAAGTGGGTAGCTCTGGCTCAAGGATATCTTTCTTTCGCTGACATTTTCATAGGTGTAGTGTAAGTTGCGCAAGGATGGCAACGTCTTTGCCCGACTTTAACTGACGCGCCGCAGATCTGTTCTTTTCAGTTTGTAAGTTCCATCACCAGCCGACACTCTCGCGGTATTCTAACCATCCACTACAGAATCTCTGAAATGTGGCTACGGCCACTTCAATGATTATACTTATTTTTGGCCTTCGATGGGTGGCCGCTGGGCTTGCCTATGCCGCCTATCACCGTGTCGCTGGTATCGCACTACCTCCAGCTGACGCGACCTCTTTTTCATCAACTTGTGCGCCTTGGGCGAGCATTTGGAGAAGAAGCGATATCACTTGACGGACTGATTGGCCACCGCACGGCGCATGAGAGGCGCTGTCGTCAGGCGCGAGACAACCGCCGTTCATATCCGGGGTTGCGTCAGTCACTCCACCCCTCGCCGCGAGAGCGGGCGTACAGTGCTTGACGGAAGCCTAGATAGCAGAGATCACACTCATCAGTGCAGGAGGGAAAATCCCAAGGCTGCCGATGCACTGCGCTGTCACGGTGTGCGACAAGAGCCTGAAATTGAGCAGCTCGTCAGCGCGACTTCGCGACAAGTGCGACAACACTGACCATTGTTCGACACGGAAACCATCTCGGCTGCCACATGGACGCTTCACCACGACGCAAGCGCCATCGTTGGCGCAGTCATCATGTCTAGTCTATTTGAGCTGAAGTGTTGTACAAGTCGAGTCGAGAGCCCTCCCTCCGATCAACCATCTCTTTACCTTGTCATCGTACATGGCTGTGTCCACTACTTTGCCTGCTTGCCGATTTTCCAACCCCAACTCCGCAAAGTCTTCACCACCTTTGGCGTGATCGCGAGCGTGATTGGTATGCGGAAGAAGATGAGCGACTTGTGCACTCCGTACGCCAAAAGTAATTGCGTTCCAAGGCCTGGCAAAAGAAGTCAGTTTCTAGATCATCTGCTCATAATCCTCATGCTGCTCACCTGGATTCTTGCCCTTGGCGTCTTCAGCAACAGCATCACCTGCCTCCTGTGCTGCCTCAGCTGCCTCAGCTGCCTCGGCAGCTTGCTTCTGCAGCCGTGTTTCCGTCAAGCTCGGAATGACCTTTTCTACCATATCCCAAAAGCCATCCACAATAGCATGCTCAACTCCTGCTATGCGCTCCGTACCAAACCACCTCACAGCCAAGAAGCAAAACGGAAAGTCAAGCACCGACAGTCCCAAATATATGCCGGTGACTGTCCATCCATACTTCCTCGACATATCCTTCATCCGCTCGGACAGCGACCTCTTCGCCTTGGGAGCTTCCGTGGCCTGACTGCTGTTATGCCGTGCCTGACGCCATGCACGCGACGAGTTCCACCGCCATGATTTGTGAGGGTTCCAGAAGCGGCGATGGCTAGTCGTGAAGCTGCGCTTTTGGGGTGTCGGTGTGGATGATGGTCTGAGGATGGGTTTAGCGAAGCCCTGCCTCAGTGGCGTCCTCGAGACTGCCTCATAGAGGGGTGCTTGGGCGAAAAGCTGGAGGGGGCGAGGATTCTTGAGCATCGCGCTCGATGCGTAGAAGGCTCGGCGAATGAATGTGGGCTCGGGTTATGGTTGCAAAGAATGTCAGCTTGACATCAGTGGTCCTGCTTGGCATTCCATCACCAGAAAAAGTGGTTACACTTGGCGGGATGCGGGTTGTACCGCGCGGCGATCAGCACGTTGGCCGCTCCTCCACAGTCCGAGACATGAACAAGAAGCATCAGACACGGTCTCGCTTGTTGTATCCGACGAGCGACCGTATTCGTGGTGGGCCTTGTGATTGGACATGGTCATACGGTGATTCCTCGAGAGTCGACAGCACTCCGAAAAACTCACTTCGTTCTCCCGATCGAAGTCCTGGCCGAGCCTCCGGCTAGTCTGGCGTAGCGTAGCGTAGCGAAGCGAAACGAAAGTCTATCAATACACTTTGGATAATGATGCCCAAAGTGTGCAAAGGCCAACGGTTGGGCTAGAGATTGGTCTTGCAAAGGACGATTTCACAGATGGATCAAATGGAAATTGAAACAATCTCGATGTTGCACAGAATACCATGCCGGCTTCGAAGTGCACATGTTTCATCATGCTGATAGACGTAACCTTAATCTTGTACATTGCTATAGGCAGCAAGCGGGCGAATCGGACGCGGTCCAACATCTCGAAGCGTGAACAATCGATGTTGGGCATTCACTGCGAGAGTGCCACGGGAAAGCGCTTGGCCTCAGCATTCACTCATCTCACAGACTCAGTGCTGCACGAGGGGCCAAATTCCGATGCGTTGCAGAAATGGGGCTGCCGGGGCGTCTGGCGTGTTGCACAGCGTCTGCGCGCCAAGAGCTGGCGTGCACGACGTGGTTGTTTTTCGCAATCCGCAATCCGCAATCCGCAATACCTGATTCGATATAGACTGCGGCCCACGTACGTACAGCATAAGTTCCGTCGTACGGCAAATGTCGGCGGGAGGAATTTGGGAAGCAAGCGATGGCGTATGAAGGAGGCATTGAGGCTAAAAGTGTATAGACGGCCTGCTGCAATGATGACCAGACTACAGTACTGTGAAGTACTACAACCTACCTACCCGACCCCGACCCTACCCTGCCCTACCCTCTGCAGGTTGCGGCCGTGACCTCGAACTCTATGCAGCCTCGGCACCAGGGAACCCAGGTGCTCTCCGATGCTGCTGTGGCTGAGGGAGATGCCTGTCTGCGTGCGTGCGTGCCTTTGGCAGAGTTTGATCAGCACCATTCGAGGCACGCGGGAATCCTGGTCGCCGATGCTACGACCACACCCTCTCTCTTTCCACCTCGCACGCGGCCACTCATCGAAACACTGCCGGTGGAGCATTAGCTCACCAGCTTCGCCGTTACTTCGCTCAATGCCTGGTGAAGGTTATTTGGAGCCTTCTTTTAGCGCCACTGCAGCCCGAAACGGTTCGCTTCAATCACCTCCTGCGAGGCTGACGTTGCCAGGGAGCGCCGAGCAGACGTGAAGCAATCAAGCTGCTGGAGCACCCGCAGGCGCAGGCGGCAGGCTAGGCCAGCTAGGGAAGCACATAAAAGCCCTCAGCCCACAGGCTGACCTCTGTGCAGGGTAAGAGAGCCCACTCCATTGCACATTCACTCGCGTGTTACCTCTGCATCTTCTCGTCGATTCTCCATTGCATCCACAGCCATTGGCACTTCTGACATTGGCTTTGCACAACCCTCGAAGACATGCATATACAAAGCACTTTCGTCGTCCCCTTCTCGCCATATCCAAGCCCTCCGTCACAAGCATCGTCAGACACTTCCTACCAACACCCCGACGAGGACTTGTTCAACATGGGAGCAAATCCCAATCCAGGTAACGCCGTCAATGTCGATGGCATAGGCGAGCTCAACTATCAACGTGCTATCGACATCGCTCGCAATAGCGAAGGAGAGCTTGATGGTCGAGTATCAGCCTATCTCGAGACTGCCATATCAGACATCTGGACTCGCATCAACATGTCGCCGGACTCCTACTTGATGACCCAGGACGAGTTTGCCGTGTTCAACTTCTACCGCGGGCGATTCAAGGGCGAAGTTGCAGAAACAGCCGTGGCTCGCTACTGGACCAACACTTACGGCTCGGCGTCCGCTGCAATCTAAAGTCCCTTCCTCTTGACAAGACGACAGCTCGCTCGACGAGGCCAGACAGCCGGCGAACCACTCTTCCCATCCAACCTCGTCAACACGATGCAGCCAAACAAATTACTTCAGACGAAGGCTAATGCATGCGAAAACAGTCTGCATCCTGCTACACGGAATACACAGCAGGAAACCCTGCTCCCGAGCCGAGGATGCATCAACAAGACCGGGCCGAAATTCATTTAGAGACCAACCACGTCGACGAGAAGCGAGCGGCGTCATCTCTGCATCCATCGTCAGCGACCACAGATAGTGGAGATACTGTGGCCCCACCACAGCCCACACCACTATCGCCCGGCTTGACCCAACACCATCTTTTCTCGCTATGGTCAACAAGGCTCATCGTCTTGGTGTTCTTCGCCGTGGCCTTGGCAGGCTCCTTTCATCCTTGCGTCGTGCGATTCTTCGATGGGCAACTGCCGGCGCACAGCTCGATCAGGCTCGCTTCGAGGCAAACGACCAAGGCTCTTGTCGAGGTGCTACAAGTCTACACTCCCGTCTTGACAGTAGCTGCAGACGGTGCCCTCGAGATCACCGATGGCTCCTCCAACGCCAGTGTTGTCATCGTGGAACCAGTCGCACCAGCCTGCGAACAGACACTTGTCGTGCATTCGTTCGGGGCCTCGTATGGAAAGCCATACGTTGGCAAGTACCAGCCACCGCCGTGCTCTTTCAACCGAGTAACATGGAACCTTACTGTGACATGTAGTCCTGGTCGACAATTTGACAGGCTTGGAACTGTCTGGTTTAACGACACAGAGCTTTTTCGAACATCAACTGCGGAGCCCAGCAAGGAGCTCGGCATCGAATGGACGTACCTCAAGGACATGACCAGCTTCCTCACTCTGTTCAAGACACAGCAGACCATCATTTTCGACCTCGGCAACCTCATCAACGAGGTATACACAGCGTCTTTCAACGTCACTCTCACGGCAGCATATTTCACAGCGGACGACTCCGTAGATCCAGCCGACTTGGTCGTCCCAATCTCCAACAGGACTGGCAGTCAAGGCCAGGCGAGCATCTTCCAATTCCCGCAAGACACAGCCTCCAATATTGTGGCTCTACCAAGGAATATCAAGAAAGCAATCTTCACGATTGCAGCCACAGGGCAAAGCTTAGAAGAGGTATGTGCGTGTCTGTCCCATAAGCTACTACTCCAGCTAACCGCGACAGTTTTGGTTCGGCAACGCTTTGCAATCCGACATCTACACGTTTAACGACACCTTTGGCGAGCTGCCTGGGTTTTCGCCGTTCCGTGAAGTTCAGCTCTTCGTCGATGGGCAGCTCGCTGGAGTGGTATGGCCCTTTCCCATCATCTTTACTGGTGGTGTCGTTCCTGGTCTTTGGCGACCGGTCGTTGGCATAGACGCATTCGATCTCAAAGAGGATGAGATAGATATCACACCGTGGTTGCCATTGTTATGCGATGGCAAACCGCACAGCTTTCGTCTGGCGGTCTCTGGTTTGAACGATACCTCCGGGGGCCAAGCTATTCTCTCCGAGACCACCGATCAATACTGGCTACTCAGCGGCAAGATCTTCATATGGCTTGACGATACCAATCACATCACCAGTGGTGGCAACATACAGATCAACACACCAGCCCCGACTTTGCAGGTCTCCTCCCATGTTTCGCACGTCAGCAATGGGACCAATGAGACGTTGATCTACCACGTGTCTGCTCGACGAGAGCTGTCTATCAGCTCCACGGTCAGGTTTTCATCGGGCACCAAAGACACTTATTGGACCCAGAGCCTTTCCTTTTCAAACAGCAACAACTACACTAATCAAGGCAATATTTCTACTACTATTCAAGATACCTCAGGTCGCGACCTTTCTTCGAGCGGCTACGCGAGGACCTTTAATTACCCGGTTTCCGTCTTCACTGTAACCGGTGATCTTCGCGGCAATCTCACAATCTATGGAGTGGTCGACAGGGCCAAGAACGTCCAGATGTGTGGTCAGCCAGTCTTTCCGACAGGCCTTGAGCCCTTCGCGGCGGCAAACTCGACTGACAAGGATTCTGGTACCAGCCAGGGTGCTTCGCTCTCGACGCGGCAGAATGGAACGGCGTATTACACTTCGAACAGCACACAAAAGACTTCTTACACTTTCGGGAGCACAGAGCAAAGCGCGTCCTTCTCTGGGACCCATGTGAGCTTTGATACAGCTCAGCGGAGTTTCCCGAAGATGACGCAGGCCGATGAGTTGTTTGAGCGATACATATTGGCGGTCAATGGCACAATCGTCGAGGACCGAGAGACTCTGATCGGAGAAAGCATTGCGCATGACCACGCCTGGTCTGAGGATGGTCACGGCGCCTCCCTATCTGGCGTGCCAGGTCGAGGAGTGTGCCTTTTATTAGAGAAGGGCAAGGCAAGTGAAGGTTGTGGTGGAGGAAAACGTTAACCACGGATCATGTTCGGCGAATGCTTCAGTGTCTCGGTGTACGGCATTATGCTGGGGCCGAAGAACAAGAATTGTAATGATTACGAGATGACTGCACAGCAATGGCACATACTGCATGCTTCTTCATCATGCTTTTTTCATTGCGGTGATCGTGTCTCCAAAAGACCGTTGCTGTATTTAGGTAGCCTCGCATATCTTCTACTAGCCTCATGCTTCCCGCTCATGGCGTCAACCTCTTCGCGGCACCACTCCGCGGCACATGGCTTCCCACATGCAATAATGCAGCAGTCCAGCAGCAGCAGTAGTGCACCAGCATGACTGTGTCACCATCGCCAAGGCAAGCCGTCCAAGTTGACTTTGAAGGTTCACGCCAATGCAATGCTTCATGTCTCGGCTGAAGTTAAATGTGCGACCGTTGGCCTGAATCAATACTAATGATCGTGTCACTTTGGCATTTTCGACCTGACACATTTGCTCGGCATGACAGCCGCTTACAGGCACAGCTCCGCAACACTCGTTTTGAGACCGTGTCCTCCTCCTCCTCCTCCTCCTCCTCCTCCTCACGAAACAGCTGACAGCTTCTGAGTTCTTCTTCACGGCTTCTGCTGAACATGACGCTGGCTGTGGCGCAAACAATGCCTATGCCTGTGCCAATGCCTATGCCTATGCCTATGCCTGTGCCTATGATATGCTTGTGCCCGTGCCTGTGCCCTGCTGCCTCTTCTCCACTTCGGCACGGCATCGACCAACGCTGGCGGCTGGCGGCTGGCGGCTGCATGCATTCCTTCACCCGCCCGGCCATACGCTCAAGCTGGTGAAGAATCTCCGCCGAGATATCTCCCGCGCGATAAACTGGAGAGTCGCTGAGTAGTCGGGACATGTTTTGGCGGGCTCGACGGGCGGGGTTCGGGAGCGGCTCTATAGACTGTTGTACACAATCATAGTTCCATCGTAACGCTGACGCTGACGCTGACGCTGACGATGGAGACAGGCCCGACTCTGCACGGAAGCTGTGTAGACAGGCCACGTCCTTGTCTGCTGAGCAGCTCATGTCGGTCCACATGCACGAGCTCCAACTCGGTGGCGCCTGAGACGTCAGTGTGACAGCTGAAGCATATCAACATTGCCGTGCACCTTCCCATGGCCCACTGCGGCCACTACAGCATTGCACGCACACGTCTCCACCGAGTTCACAGGGCAGAGTAGCCAAGACGCCAGGTACCATACAATCGACATCGCTCCGCTCTGCTTGACTCTTTCGCGTCCGGAAGCTTCATTTGCGCTCTGCGCAACATCGCAAAACCGGTCTCGTGTCTGAGCGAGCTGATCCATGGTCTTGGCGAGATCCTCCGAGGGCCACATCTATGGCATCTGCCCATGACTCGCCAGGGGCGCGCGCAGAGAGGCGAGATCCTTTTCTACGTGCGTCATTCGGCCAGCGATTGGTAACTCATTCGCAGCATATGGCTCTGCTTCTCTGCTCCGGCATTGGTCGGCCCGTAGCAGCAACAGCTCATGGAACGTGGCATGGGCGGCATGTGTCTCCACGCCTAGCATGCAAGAAGTCAAGGCCTATACGATGGGCTGGCCACGATGGCTCGCGACCGGCACTTGAGGATCGAAGCATGCGACAACGACCACTGCACGAGAGTCCGACATCTTTCACTGCAGCTTCGATCAAGGGACGACGCAACGGGCGAGATATGTACATCACTGGTCTCGCAATTCTGCGCCGCTGATTGAAGGCCACTGATCCATCGAATCTGATTCGGGTGGCTATTTCAGAGCATCGTCTCGTTTGTTACTGTCACAACCAGTACATGCATTTGCTCACAAGTTGACGCCCCTTCGGAGTGTGTTGGGCCGCAAGGCCGTAGGAATACTTAAGGTTCAGGTGGAGGAAGCCGCTGACGTGCTGAAGCACGCACTCACCATCGAAAGAGCACAATTGAAAACTCTAGGCCCTCGGCGAGACCATCAGGGTTTTGATGAAGGACTCGTAACTACAGTACTGTCAAAGTGCTTCACGTCTCTGCGTGGCTGCCCAATCAACCTAATTGAGGAGGGACGCGAAAATTCAGACCACCACGAACTCTTTCATGATCCTCACCAACGAGTGCTGCAGCTGGGAAGGTGACACCAGAGCCATTCGAATCGCCTTGACCGCTCTTCGCCTGCGCTCGATGCACTTGTGTGCTCACACTTGTCCTCGGCCATGCAGATAGTCCAATCGAGCTGGGTCTGCCAAGCCTGCCTCGAAACAGCGAATGTCCTCACATCGCGTCCGGCCACACGGTTCATGCACAATAGCCACGGCTCCTGGTCATCAGAGAGGAATTAGTAATACTCCTCGATGTCGACTTCGACTGAGAACAGCGGTTCTGGAATCCTCATCACCGACCATGGTTGCCAGTCTCTAGAACTGACGGCCATGTAGCGGCATATTGGCGTCACATCGAGGCGCTGCCTCCCCTTGAGCCTTTTTCGACAAGTCTCTACTCATAAAACAGTGCTGGACGATTTGTGTGCAAAGAAAAGAATGGAAACATCAAGCTCAGAAATTGCAGTGAAGCACTCACACTTGACATCACTAGACTACTTTTCCGAGGCTGGCCCGGTAATAGGCCTGTGCAGAGTGAATTCATCCTTCGACAATCTTTTCGCTGGCTGCCGAATGCACCTGGACCTCTTGCAAGTCGGTTGCGAGTGGGCTTGCTTTTTTACTGAAAATAGTAGCGAAGTCAAAGTGCACATCGCGGGTCAGCTCGAGCACAGCTCAGACCTGTTTACAGGAGTCGTTGCAGGGCAAATTCGGCGCTACACGACCCACTTTTGCGAAGCGCACTCCTATGAAATAGCTGTGTCTGGGCAATGTCGAAGAAGGCATTCTAATTAGATCCAAGGGACACACTGTTTCGCGTACCAAAGCGCCCGGATCACTCCAACGCTTTGGCTTGTCTTCGAGGCATCGAACTTCTGCTGAGGCATAGTCGACCCAATGGTAACCCTGGGTGCAAGGTAGGCAACATCGTGCAAGACTCCACAGATCAACACCCTCAACCTGGCTTATTGTATCTGCTTCTTGGTCTAGGTCCATCATGCTCATCTCTCACAGCGACATAGCCAAGACTGGGAGAACCAGCGGTGGTATAAGGTCTCTGATCATCGCAGTGCCATTCACGCACCGAGAAGCATGTGTTTGTCATTACTTGCTTGGCAAAATTGATTCTTCTACAGGCATTGAAACAGCGTCGGTCAGCTCGCTTGTAAGCTTTCGTAATCTCAAGATGTCTAACGTCAGCTCAGACCAGCCTCAAGCACGACTGCGACTGAACATGAACTTCGCGCAGATCTGACCTTGCAGTGTGTTTGAAGGGAGGAATCAGCCACAGCCGTCCAGGCATACCGAGAAAGCTGGAATGCGACTGCCGGAACTGGCATGGGTCGGTTTCTCATACGAAACTAGAGTATCTGGTCAAGAATCAAGATCACTTGCCTACGTTTGAAGTGAGGTGCAGTTCAACTAGGTTCTAACTTTAAAAACAGATCGGAGATCGGGCCGCGAGAACCCTGAGGCGGTATTTAGGTCGAACTCAACTACAGACTAAACAGATTCAAACAACGGCAGTTCTGCTCGTGGGCCGTGGCGCAGTACATGTGGAGAGATAGTCGAAGCGCTGGCTACCACCTCACCGTACTGCACATTATGCACGTGTTGACGATTCATATCTCCTACGCTCGAGCTCACATGGCAGACGCTGTTCCGACCACCAGGTTGTTACCCTGCAGAAGTATGAAACACTTGATCTGCCCCGGCTGCGACACATTCTGGAAGCCAGAACTCTGCAGCCTGTTCATCAAATCACCGATTGGGCCTCAAAGCATAGGCTCTGAAACGCCAGGCGGAAGCATCATCGAAAGACAAATGCGACCTCAGTTGTTGCTGAGATCAACAACATTTCGCAAGTTCAATTTTCACTCACGGATCGATGGCAATGTCGGAATATCCATCGCGAAGAGAACATGTACTACACCTCAGCCTGTCCTCGCAGGCTAGTGCACAACGAACTTACACGCTAATGTTGATCAGCAAGAAGCAGTGTCATAATTGCCGTACTGAGCTCTCACATTGCTCTTGGCAATGTAATCATGTATCCTCTGTACCAGTTGATGATAACGGACAATGCAAATACGAAGTGTGCTGGCCCATACAAGAACCTGTTGACGTCCAAAAACACGCGAAAGATCGGCAAGTGCTGCGCAGTTCTGCAACGTGGCATGGCCGGACGACTGCTCTGCCCTGGATCTGAGGCCCGTTCGTGCATGAAAGAGCAGCATTGAACACGCACGGCGCGAGGCGTACATTTGAGACGCCTGATCGTCCAGTTCAATGCTTCTCGTGCCGCCAGAAGCCGTCAGGATGGGCATGGTGCACATGGCATGTCATACTGGTGAGACAAGCCGTCACTGCTGCTTTTGATCGGCCGGACATTTTCCGGATAGCGTGCAAAGACGCTCTCGCATGAATGCAGCAGATCGCCAATCGCAGCCACTACCAGGTTCCTTACCAGACGGAAGTAAACCCTACAGTCACAACGCTGCATCTCTTGCCGAGTGGCTGTCCGCGAAAAGCAATTCACCGACCAGGAAATCCGTGCATGCAGGCGAAAGCTGAGCGAAACAACAAAAGTAGCTGCAATACATACCTACCTATCTATAACAACACCCATTATCAATCTACAAACCACGAGAATCCTGGCATCACTCCACTCTAGTGCCATCGGGAGCACCGCCTTACCGCAAACAACCACGACCTGGGCACTCGTTCACTGCTAGTGGCGTTAGACATGCGCACCGCTGTCCAACCATGAACGAGACCGCACACCGCATACTAGTTGCAGCGACGAATGCAGCCGCGGCCATCTGTACAAGAGAGCTAGATAGATCCTTGCGACTAGACAAGGGCCAGATTGGAATGGCCATGACTGATCGCTCTCGTGCAGGATCTTTCAAACGACCACTCGGTAACCACTTGAAGCTGCACAAACAGGCCATGTCAAGGCCGCCAAGCACTTCATCAAACCAGTACACTAAGTAGCCAACAGGTAGACCAAAACAACGCTCACAAGACGGCAATACCCATTCTGCCAAGAGCATCAGCCTCATAGACCAAGGAGCGATGGCAATGACTCGCATCAACCTCATTGACATTAGAACCTGGTCCATGAAGCCGACACGTACTACTGCAACGCGCGAAACGCCTCTCTCGGCGAGGGGATCAGATGCTCGGCACGGTAATATACGACCTGGGTCTCGGGACTGAAACATTGTGAGATCGGAATTGGGTATCCATCCATACAGCAATCACAAACATCATGAAAGAGTGCCAAGACCATGCATACAGCCCTGTCGAACCAAACCACACATCTGAGGCGCAGTCTGCAGTCGCTTCACCTTCCAAATGAATGCCCAACAAAGACTGCTCGAGCAGCATCGACATTGTGGGCTTCAGACCTAGCTAGCTGACCTAGACCTGGACCCTCCGTGCCGGAATCTCGTCCTCGCCGTCGCTTTCGAAGTCGTCGGCCATGCGCACATCATTGAAGCCACCAACTCCGCCAATGTCGAAGTCATCACCGCCGCCTCCTTCGAGATATTCCAGCATCTGCAATTTAGCAAGACGATTCTCTTCTTCCACATGTCTTTGTTGGGCAGCCGCGGCGGCGGCAGCTTGCTCGGGAGCCTGAGCCTGAGCGGGAGCCTGAGCGGGAGCCTGAGCTTGCTTCGTAGGCGTGGGCTTCGCACTGCTCGCTTTCGGCGGTCGACCTCGAGGTCTGCCGCTGCTCGTCGGTCGAGAGCCTCCGCCATTCGTGGCTGGTGTCGCGTTGGCATTTCCCAAGCTGCCATTCGCGACGGCATCGATCACATCATCCGCATCATCGCTATCGTCACCGTCATCCTCGATACTGATGGGGTTGTCGGCATTGTGAGGACGCATCGATGGCTGCTTGCCGCCAAAGGAAGGTCGATGAGCAGATTTCTTTGCAGGTGTGGTGGCTTCTGCTGATGCGGCCTCTGTTCCTTGCTGAAGTGCGGCGTCGGCAGCATCGCTTGATCGAGCTACTTTCGCCTTTGGTCGACCTTGTCGCGATGGTTGGTACGGTCGATCGCGGTGATCTTCAGGCAATTCAGAAGGCGCATCCGGGTCGTCATCAGCATGACGGCTCTGTAGATAACCAGGCAGTGAGCGTCGACTCCTGCTCGTGGTGGTATTGATAGCCACGAAAGAAGAATCATTCTCGAAGTCGTCATCATCTGAGCCAATGTCAATCTCTTCATAATTTCTGTTGTGCTTGGTTGCCTTCTTTCGTCGCTCCTTAGGTTGTCCATCGGTGCCTAGGTGTCGAGCAACGCGCTTGCCGTTTGGAAGTCGCTCGCGATAGACGTAGCCGTAGCTCTCATCCTTCTCAACAGGCACTAAAGCCTTCTTCGTGTTGCCAGTAATGACCAATCCGTCTCTTAGTTTCTGTTCATAGACGTCGCTAGCCTTCTTTTTAGGTGCAATGTCACTCTTCAGAAGCAAGCCTTCGGCGTCCTCTTCGTCCTCGTCATAGTGGCCTGGGTGCGCGGACTGCAGCACGCCGTCCTCGTCTTCGTGCTCTGCGTCGGCGTCTCCGTTTGCTGTAGCAGCCATAGCCGCCTGAGCCGCTTGCTGGGCAATGACTTGCGCGAGTCTGTTGCCGGGAATGCTGAGGCGTACAATACGTTTCTTGCCTTTGATCGCGGCTTGCAACATGATGAATCGACCTTCTGCCTTGGCCTTCTCGAGCGCCTTACGTTCCTTCTCTTTCTCGAATTGTCTCTGAGCTTCGTTCTTGGCCTTGCTTGCCTGTGGGCCGACAGGCTCTTCAGCCAGGTCGTACGATCTGAAACCAGCAGCTGCTAATCGGGGCTTCTTCTGCTTGGGCGCCTTCGACATGGCAATATCCTCTTCGTCATCTTCTTCGCCATGCTTGCCAGTCCTTCTCCGCTTCTTGAAGGGTCGAAGAGCCTCGCCATTAGGTTCAGCGCTATCTGAGACGTCGCGGTTATAGCCTGGATATATGTAGGAGTTGTCACCAGAAGGATCACCATACATAGTCGCCGGAGGAGCGCCATAGCCAGAATACCCAGCAGATGAAAGCGGTGCGTAGCCATCGGGCGCAGGTGCACCAGCTGCCATGGCTGCAGGTCCAGGAAGAGACGAATTTGCCAACTGAAGTTGACGCGCGAGGGCGCTTTCTTCATCCTCATCATCCAAGACTCCCATGCTGTGCCTCTGCCTTCGACCAGATGGTATCGACCCACCTCCGAGAGCCGGGTCTAATGCACCCTCAGAATCAAGAGGATATTCCATCTCCACCTGGGTCCCATCAACGACATCCTCGTCATCCTCTAGATCCGGATCGCGCTCCTTGTCGGCCGCAGCTTCCGCTCGTGCCTTCTTGAGACGACGCGAGTCTGCGCGGTTGGCAGGATCATCATCCCTCAGCCAATTGAGGTTGCTGACGGAGAAGTCGACGAGAGCCTCGACAGAGCGGACGTCGGCTACTTTCTTGGTGTCATGGCCCAGTAAAGTGCCCTTCGGTTCGTACGGAGTCATCTTGCCTTCTTTTCTACAAGCTCCGGCAAAGCAGATACCCAGACAGTGTGGGCAGGACCAGTCTGGATTCTCCATAATTTCTTGTGGCATCTTGTCCCATCCCCGGAACAGTGAGCCATAGCACCAAGCACGATCGCAAGTTGTGCACTGTGCCATTTTCCAGATTGGATGCCGGTGGCAGCAGATGTGACAAGGCTTGTTGTTCTTCAGAAAGGTCTTGGACTTCTTCTTCTGGAGCTTCTTCACCGTGCCATCATCACCAACCACGATTTCCTCATCCGACTCGTCATCATCCTTCGGTTCGTCGGGCTTGTTCAGGTCTTTGAATGGACGCCTCTTGAGTTGGTCTTTGCACACTTCAGCCAAAGTCTTCTTGCCATATCTCTTGAACTCTTCTGTAAGTGGAAGTGGCGTCTTCTGAGTGACCTGGCCGCCATCGAGCTCCACGATAAGCTTTCTCCAACCTTCGTACTTGCTGACAAGTTCCTTCCACTTGAACTGCTCGACCCATTGCAATCCGCTGATGCAAGCGCAGGAACGGCCCATCGCAAAGCAGTCCATGCATACGTCGTATGGATCTCCATCCTCATCAGCGCCGTGACCAAGGCGATCCTTACAGTTCGGGCACGTCAAGAAGCGGTTGAAAATATTGCCTCTGCAGTACGCGCACGTCACATTTGAGTCGAAGGGAATGTAGGTCATGTTCCTGGGCACATCTCGGTCAGATGGGTTGAACATCTCCGTCAGCAAGATTTGCCGATATAGGGCGAAGAGGCGTTTAAAGTCCTTGACCAGTTGTTTCAGCTTGCCAGAGTAAAGGAAATGGTGAGCGGCGTCTCGCGGCATCATGCTTGCCTGCCTCTGGGCATCCATGAGCAGACTGGCGTACTTTTGAAGCGTGTAGTAGATGATTGCCTTGTTCTTGTATTGCTCGTCGCGGCACACAATACGACTTCTGGGAAGCGCTTCGTTGATGGCCATCTCTAGAGTTTCGACAGTGGTGCGGTTCCATGCGACTTTCATAGTGCGAGTGCCACGATTCCATACCTGATGCGGAGCCAATGGCGGTATCAGAATGAAGTCTCCAGGGCGCTGCTCCACGACGTAGACATCGAACGGCGCTTTCTTCCAGGCCACGACTTGCGCGAAATGGTTCTCGACCTCAATGTCGTGGCCGAGAACGCTCAGCCAGTATTCGGACACCATGTGTCGATCCTTGGACTGGGTCATGAACCAAATTGACGATCCTGGCTTCTCAGCCTTGCCATCATCTGAGACGGTGTTCGATGCCTCCACCATGAGATTTTGCCCAAGCGAAGCGCACATCTCGCGGTGAGCAGGCGTGTAAGTGCCTTCATGTCCGATGTAGCACATGAGGTTCTCGGCGCGCATCTCCGGAGGTAGTGAACTCATCAGGTCGCCTGCTCTTGCGATTCCTTTGCCCAGTCGACGACCTGGTTGCGTCGCATGAGGGTCCGGCTTGGCACCTGGACCGCCAACCTCGCCGGTGCTATCATTGAGATATGCTAGCATTTGCGGGATGTGGTCCTTCAATTTGTCCCACCAAACTGGCGGACAATCAATGTCCTTCAGGTAGACCCTCTGCCTCCCCTTTTCCTTGTAGGCGCCAGGCTTGTCGAAGAACTGGTTGGTAAGAAGACCCATGTTCTTCAGATAGTGAGCCATTGTCAGCGGCAAATTCTCCTTGGCAGTGAGATTGCGCGCATTTTCGACCTTGTTGCCGCAGTTGTCGCGCAGCCATTTTGGTGTAAAGGTCCAAGGGTCGAGACGATCTTCGAAGCCGTCGATGACCAAAGGCTTGCCGCCAACAATAACATGTAGCAGCACCAATTTTTCGAAGTTTTCCATGCCCTGCTGGTCGATGGTGTCACAGGATATGCGGTCGACATAGCTAAAGTTGGGCGTGCTCTCCACCAGCGCCTTCAGGTTGAAGTCGGGCGGTATGGGCTCGAATGAAGCCCTTGGCCGTTGCGCCGGCATAGCGGGCGAAGTTGTATGTACAGTGGTTGCGGGCGTGATGTGTGGTTGGAATGTTGCTGGCTTGCCGGAGAGGCGCGTTCGGCTACCTGTACCGCTTCACTTCACGCGCATGCTCTGTCGCGCGCGCGATGTCACGGACGGCGATGTCACGGACGGCGATGGCTTGGCAGAGAAGGTGTCGAGAGTGGTGGAGTCCCACTGCCGCAGTTGGCGGCGGTATTGGCGGTGTCGCTGGTGGTGTCGGCGGCGTCGCGTCTGTGGGTGAAGGTGATGGACGTGATTGCTGTGCTGGTGGCGGGCAAGGCAAGAGCGGACGTCCAGCCTCCAGGTCGTGATCCCTGGTCTTGGCGTTGGAAACTTTGTACAGCGCGGGAAGCTTCGATGGACGCGGGCGGCGGCTTCTTCCACGGTTATAGATATACCAGCAACTGCAGGGGTGGCACGGGACACACAGAGTTGCTAGCAACTCCAACCCCGCTAAACCTAATTCAATTTTGAATCAAATCAGGGCTTAGCAAGCCTATAGTCCTCCCCAAATCCTAAATCTTATCCATATTATCTTAGTAATAATATCTATATTATATAACAATACTATAGATCCATTAACGCCTAATGATATAGGGCGCCTAGAAGCACTTCGGTAGAAGGTATTCCTACTCGAAGAACCTATCGAAACAACTACTACTAGGTAGGTAGAGATTTAGAAGTTATATAGTAATTAGTATACCTATAGGAGTACTAAGAAGATTGAGAATACAATACCTAACGATTAAGGCATACACTACGAGCTTTCCTACTATTATTGCATAGAGTCTTAGCGCCGGAAGAAGCTTAGAAAGGAAGTACTTAGTATCCGAGATAGGCGTATCTACTAGCTATTAGAAAAGGAGTACAAAGTTAGCTTTATTATAGCGATTAAGTATAATAACTTCGTACTAACTAGAAATGTTTCCTTACGCCGGTATAGGCGTACCTAGAAGCATATACACGACCTAGACCTTCTTAATAGTAGGAAGGTATACTAGACGGTTAAAGATAAGGTCTAGAAGTATATAGATTACTCGCCGTAGGCTCGAAGAATATACGATACGTTATAAGGACAATATAGCAACAATCTCGGCGTCTCCTATCTCGATATACGGTCAATACACAATGCCGGCAAATAGTTACCTTACTATAACCGAGACAAGCGCTTTATAACGCCTAATAAACGAGACAATCTAGAAGTACAATTAGAGGGTACTAAACTAGCTACCTAAGAGTATAGGTTATACTATTAGTAGTTTAGTATTATAACTAAGGATAGTATTAAGAGAGGCTTCGTATAGGTAGAAGAAGAGGGCATTTAGTTACTAAAGAAACACGGCGAGTTAATACTACTAGACGATACCTACGAGGTTAATTAGTTAGACTAGAAGTTGTTTAATATTATAGTATACGATAACAACCTCAAATAGAGGCTAGTTATATATGTATTCTTAGAGTTAAAGTACGGTATTGTCTACGCTTAAGCCCTCGGATACCTATCTTCTTAGGCTAATTATAGTAAGCCTAATAGATAGCAATTGTTATATACAATACTCGATAACTTAGCTTCTAAATAGTAGTAAATTCTTGCATTGCTATACTATTCCAACTACTAGACAAGTAGCTATCCCTATCTATTGTCGAAGGTAAAAGCCCTTAGCCTATATCCTCTAGCACAAAACCCTTTATCTCCTTCCTTCTTTATAGGATTCTATCCCTACCTTTAGTGTCTGTTTAGGCTATAGGACATAGAGAGGATCTCTATAGCTCCTTCCTCTTACTAGGCTCCTATTCCTACCTCCTACTATCCTTCTCCTCCTTTTCTAGCTCCTCCTTTGCAAGGGAGAACTGTTCTAGGAGGCCCTCCCTAATTATCTACCTAGTTACTTCGTTTAGGCCTCTCTTAGTCTACGTAAGCTCCTACTATAATAACCCTACCCTTTAGATAAGTTAGTTCCTTGTCCTTTATCTCTCTAGGTAGAAGAGTATAATATGTTTAGGTATCTAGGCCCTATATCTATATGTACACTCTAGTATCTTGCCTAGGACCCTCCTCCTTGTTAGGTATACGTTTAGGCTAATGTGTTTAGTCCTAAGTAGGGTTACTATTATGCTTTGCTTCCTTGTCTATCCTTAGTATATTTCCTTGCCTTTTAGGCCTTCCTACTAAGCTATAGGGAGTTGTTAGCCCTATTAGGATACCTATCTCCTCCTAACTTAGCTTTCCTATTATGTACTCTATTTCTAATATATCTACTAATACTTAGGCATTATTCCTCCCTATTAGATATATTCCCTAGTTTGCCTACTAACCTATTCTACTATCTATCTCTGCCTTATCTTTAGGTCTTGTGCTTAGGCTATGCCCCTACTCCTTCTATACTTCCCTTAGACCTTTTTACACCTCTCTTAGATATACTTAGTAACTAGTTTATCCTCTATCTTAGCTAACTATTGTCTTACTATCTCTTGTACGTATAGAGAGATAGGTAGGATTTGTGTTTCGCTTTAGAGGACCCCCTCTACTACGCTCTTATATACTCCTACTATATGTCTTAGCGCCTAGTTTTAAATCTTTTCTAGCCCTAGGGTAGCTCCTTTCCTATGTCCCGGTACTCCTTTTAGTATTATCTAGACTTTAGCTCCATATATCATTGCGGGCCTTACTACTACTATATATAGATGTCTCGCCTTCTAGAATAATGCTCCCTATATAGATTTGTATAGCCTCTAGAGTAAGGACATCTATAACGTGCCTTTCTCTACTACTTTCTTAATGTATAGGCCCTACTAAAGTTTCGAGTCTACCTAGACTTCTAGTAGTCGGAGAGATGGAGTAGGTCTATCCTTAAACCCTATTATGTTAACTATAGCCTATAGGTTATATCTTGTCCTACTCCTAGTAAAGTGTATTAGTTAGTACTTCTATAGTATAAAGGTAGCCCCGTATTGAGCCGCCTATCGCATGCATTTATTATATACTATCTCTAGCTTTCTATAGTTCCCTTCTATAGTCTTCCCGTATACGAGGATATTGGAGTTATCTACAAACCCTATCGCTATAGTTCCCTTACCCTCTAGGTTAGGGAGGAGTATAGATACAAAGAATAGGAATAGGATTAGTAAGAGGGTTAATCCTTATAGTATTCTAGTTGTTTAGGGCCTTGCCTAGTCTATATATTCTCCTAGTCTAAGGCATGTTGTCCTATCCTAGAGGAAGGACTAGATGAATTGTACAATGTATCGTAGGTATGCTTTCATCCTTTAGCCTATGAGGCTATTAGGTATGCTACTAGGGCCCCTTCTATTCTTTCCTAGCTCCATTTCCTCTTTAGGCTTCTTGTCCTTTTTACCGCTTTACTACACTCCTATAACTAGGTTATCGTAGCATATTTGGACGGTTTGGCCTTCGGGATGTCCTCCTAGATTATCTTGGTAAGTATCTCTTAGACCTCTTAGGCTATCGCATCGAGCTATTCCGGTATGTCTATTGCTTTAGTAGAGATTCCTTATGCCTCCTTCTTTACCCTAGCCCTAATCTTGTCCTAGTCTACCTTTTTCTATTATAGTCTTTATATCTAGGCTTTAGTACTAGTCGGAGCCTATAGGATTATAGTCTAGATTGGTATATAGTCTAATCCTGTTTCTAGGTCTATCCTTGTTCTATATTCTTACATATTTTGTTAGATTCCTATAGTCCTAAATACTAGGTCTAGTGTCTAATAGCTCCTAGGAGTTTCCTATGTAATCGTGCCTAGCTCTAGTAGTAGGTCGAGGTAGGCCTTTTCTATAATTGTAATAAGGTAATCTACTACCTAATATTGGTTCTAGGCGTTGTTCCCTCCCTACCTAGGGTAGTATAGGTTGAAATCCCTTAGTAGAATAATCTCCTCTCCCTCTTTTCCCCGGGTTGCTTCCTCTACTAGTAGGAGGGTGCCTCGTGTATAGTCTCTAGTAGGGCTAGATAGGTTGTAGTAGTTAAGGATATTGACCTATCTTTCCCCTATACGAAGGCGAATTGCGATTATATCCCCTAAGTGTTCTCTTACATTCTATATTTGTGTACTAATTTCCTTAGATACGTATATAGTAACCCTTAGGTATACTACTCCTAAGAGTATAGTATAGTATCCCGGATATGCTACCGTGTTCCCGTTACTAAGGCTAATCCATAGTTCCTAGATTGCTATTACCTAATGTTCTTTCGGGTCTAGCTATTAGAGGAATGGGATTTAGATCTTGTCTACGCTATAGTTAGTGTTATACTATAGGATAGTAAGCTTCCCCTAGCTATTGTTTATTTTAGGCGCCCTAGTGTACCTATATATCTTCTATTACTTCCTAGCCCTAGCTTTGTCCTAGTTGCCCTTCCTAGCCTCTAGCTAGGGGGAATAGTAATGAGATCTTAGTATTCTGTAATCTTCCTACTAGGGCGATGGAGCTTGTACCTATTAGTCTCCCTAGTAGTCTCCTTAACCTTTCGTCTATGTCTATATCTAGGCTTGTACTTCTAACTTTTCTCTTAGACCCGATAGTTGTCTACCCTTCTAGGTCCTTCGGGTCTTTATAGTAGGTAAGGTAGTTCTAGCTCTTAGTTACTTAGTCTCTAAAAGCCCTTACTTTTACAATAGCTACTTATTTCACTTTGTACGATACTAACTATACTATATAGGTGCCTTAGTAGTTACTACATTTCCTTGTCGTTCCTTAGTACTCGTCGGTTCTATGTAGTCCTACGCATTTCCTACATACCTATTCGGCTCTATAGTACTTTACTATATGCCTAAATTGCCTATACTTTAGGTATTATATAGGTCTCTACTTCGGATCGAATTCCTCCGTAGTAAGAAGGGTACCTAGGGATACGAGGCCTTTTTGTACGATTTCCTTTGCTTAGGCTAAGCTTTGCGTGTTTAGGATAATTGAGGAGTGTATCTTCCCTTCTATAGCCTTTCGGCTCTTAAGCTAGGCTACTTAGGATATCTTGAGATTCGGGTAGAGTCTTCTATTCTCTTCCTAGATCTTGCGGATATGACTAGGGTCTTTAGGGTTGAATCCTACGGCCCTAAAGCCGTAGACTAGTACCTAGTATATTAGGGCCTCTACCGTAGTACTAGGGAGCGTCTTCTATATCTACCCTAGTTCATTTATTAACTTGTCTTTAGCGGGTTTGGATACTACAAATACCTATAGGTCGCCGCTCTCGAGTTTCTTAATAGCAATTACCTCTAGGTCTTTTAGCCCCTAAAGTATTTCCTAGTTAGTAAGGCTTTTTATCTTTTCTTGCTCTTCTTTCTAGCTAACCCTTACTATGATTATGTAACTTTTAAGGGGGATTCTCTATATACTTAGCGTAGCTAGCTAGCCTTAGGAGGTAGCCTATACCCATGTTCTCGGTTCGGGTATTTTCGTTGTAGTTTAGAGGTTCTATAGATAGGTTTAGAGGGTGTTTATAGTATCGGCGTCTTTTAGTTAGTATAGGAGCTAGGTCTAGGCCTACTAGAAGAGGGAGAGGAGGGATAGGAAGTCTAGGGCCTAGGGAGTATCTAGTGCCTTTTAGATATCGTCTATTAGGGTCTATAGGTTCTTTTAGATACTTCTATTCGTTTTTAGCTAGTTAGGCTATTCTTTCGGGCCTTTAGGGCCCGATTTAGGTATTGGTTAGCCTTTAGTCTAGCTTTGGAGTAGAGGCTAGATCCCTCCCTCCCTCTGCCTTTCCTCGGGTCTACCGTCGTAGTGCTGTTTCTAGAGAGGTGTGTTCGTGTCTCCTACTCTCGTAGGCGCTAGCGCCTTAGCCTAGGAGTTAGACATTCTTTTCGCTACGCTTCGTATATTAGCTTCTAAATAGTATGCTATTCGAGAACGATTTCTAGGCGTTAAAACCTACCTCTACTAACGATACTTATTATAGATATTGTAGCGTAACTTTCTAGTTAAGAGCGAGTATAATAAGGTCTAGAAGAAGCTAGTATAGGTATTGCTATATATAGAAGATAGCGAGGAAGTTGAGCGTAGAATATAGGCTACAATTAAGGCACTACCTAGCGGTAAGAACGATTAGAAGTACTCGTATATACTACGAGAATAGTCCTTTAAGTACGCCTAGATATAGACGACCTACGAGCGGAGGAATAACCTACTACTAATGCGTATAAGTACTACTATAACAACTACTATAACGTCCTCTTCTAGCCGCTCTTACTAACTATTACTACTTAGGCTCGCATAACGTCGCTACTAGAAGGGTATTACTCGGATTTCAAGGCCCCTATCGTTACTATTAAGTATAACTTCTCGCTCGTAGGCTACCTCCGATATTCGATATAGGTCGATAGGAAGTAGTACGATAATACTAAGAAGCTTGCTACGAAGGACTATACTATATATCTCTTTGCGCGAATGAAGGGTATCTATAATAGGCTCGAAGAGCTACTATATTGCCTTTAGTTACTAGTTGCTAAATAGTATAGATTAGTATAGAAGCGGGTAGCGATAGGTCTTCTAAATTAGTTACGATATTAACCTTAGATCGATAACTAACTCCCTAATATATACTAGTATTACTTCTAGTAGTAGTTCTATTAACCGTATCGGTATATTTAGTACGATAAAGAGATTAATAGTAATAGATTAATAGAGCAATAAGTAGACTACTATATAGACCGTTTCTTCGACCCTAATAGCTTTAACGATAATATTAACTCGATAATAATATATACGGAGTAGTAGGTAGATTATAATCCGGTAGATAACGGCGATAAGGAAGATAATATAGGCCTTCTATAAGGACCTCGATGAGGTAAGGTCTCTTACTAAGCCCTAAGTGTACTAAGCGGCGCGCGCTAGGGGCGTACGCTAGACGTACGTAACTCGCATAGCCTTTTTAACCTAGCGCTCTACGTAATCCTTTTAGGAGGTACTTGTTAGTTCTACTACCTACTATGTTATCGGTTAGGCGGGTATTCTATACGTTACTATATACCTAGCCCCTAATAGTTCTAATAAGTCTATCCCTATAGCGGCCTATAGAATACCGTACGATAAGCGCAAGCGAGCCGACTACGTTAGGTAGTAATACCGCGGCGCCTACGGACGACGATCGCCC
>LFZO01000575.1:0-27717 GCA_001578225.1 Pseudocercospora musae
GTAGTAATAACCGAGCAAGGTAGTACGGCGGTTAACAACATCCTTAACTAGGCTAAGAACCTAAAGGGTAAGGCGTATAGTCTTATAGAGGAGATAGTCGTAGAGGTTATAATGTATTACTAGTATCTCTATAGCTACCTACTAGAGAAGTAGACTAGTATTAACCTACTATAGATCTATAGTATTAGTAACTAGCTAGTCCGATAGAACCTACCGTTATAGCTCCTTATAGTCGCCCTTCGACCCGATTATATATACGAGCTTATCTCTATACCGAAGCCTACTAAGTTCTATTACGAGTACGATATACCTAAGAAGAGTAACTTACCTCTAGTAGAGACAATATACTTGAATAGTAACGTTCTAGAGCTAATCGAAGGCATCGGTACTAATCGAATCTATATATCGGTCTCCTTTAAAGTAGAGGATAAGCTTGCCTACTCTTAAGGTATCGACTATATATATAATCTAGAGATTTTCGCTATATAGGTATAGAAGCTTAAGGCTCGCGGCCTTATACTATCGAACGGCTAGGTAGGAGAGCTAACCGATAAGTATCTTATAAACGAGGATTTAGAGGCTATAAGCGGCTAAGGCAAGGCTACGTAGTAGAACTTAAAGCCGCTATCGGAGGGTTCTACCTCGTTTAGTATACCGTATCTACCTTATAGCGACATTGCCGGTATCGCTACTCGAATCTATATAGATCTAGGCTTCTATTACGTTAAAGGAAACAAGGTTAAGGGTTTTAATCTTACCGTCGCCTAGGTCGTAGAGGCTTACTAATATCTAATACCTATTACTCGCTAAGGCGGTACGATTCTATACGCGTTCCCTTACGCTATCTAGCTTACTAGCCTTAGGCCTATAGTAGATGCTCTTATAGGTCGCATTCTATAGTCTAATCCCTCTATTCGAAAGGAGCTTAATTTAGTTTTCGCGCTAGACTCTAAGGGCCTTCGGGGCTATATTAAGAAGTAGAACCGGCGTGCCTATAATACGGTTCGCGAGGCACTTACGCTTTAAGCTAACCTCGAGCGCAAGTTGTATAGCGAGAAGAGCTACTATACCTCGAAGAGCCTCTCCGACCGATAGAAAGACGATAAGGTACTAGGCGAGAGCTATAGTAAGTACGAGCTTCGCTAATTGCCTACGCTTAGGGTTAGACGGTAATTAGGGGAGATACTACCTAGGAATAGAACTATAAGTAGAACTATTGATAGGCCTAGGATTAATAGCCTCTAGGGATGCGATTGAAAGTCTATCTAAGGTAGCGAGCCGAAGAGCTTACCTATTTGTTTTCTATATACATAATCGCGGTATTGTATCTAGTTAGATACCTAGAAAGGGAGGGATATTAGCTAGTAACTAGGACACACTTGACTACTAAGTTAGGTAGGGGCCTCGATTAGTACATATAGCCCTCTTCCTACTAGGGAGAGATATTATTAACCTTCGTTTAGTACACATTACTAGTTACATTTCATATACCTCTACTATAGAGCTCTAATTACTACTATATGCCTCTACGACCATTACGATAGTTAGTCCGCCTAGTATAGCTACCTATAGTCCCTTCCTATACTACCTAGCCCTTGGGTTTGTATAGGTTTAGGTTCTACTCATTAATAGTAGCTATAGAAGCCTTCTTTTTTAGCTTCCTATCCTTCTTAGGCTTCTTGCCCTTCTTAGACTTCTTACTATCTTACTTAGTATCCTTATCCTAATATTCCTTCTTCCTTTTAGGATACTACTTCTAGTATTAGGCATTAGTATACTTTGCTTTCTTATAGATTTAATACTTATTATTATTGTTAAGTATCTCATAATTAGCTAAAGTAGATACTAATCTTCCTTAGTTTAGTAGATTAGTATTTAATAGTAGCTTCTCTTTTCTAAGAGATATAATTATTCCCTATAAGGTTTAGTTAGCCTTCTTAGGCTTATTGTTGTACTTCTAGCTTCTAAGCTATTTATAACCTTAAAGGCTATTAACAAATAGCATTCTAATAACTAGGTTAGGGATCTTGATATCCTCTACCTTTGTATTAGTCTAAAGACAAAACTATTTAGTAGCTATTTAGTACTTAAGGACCTATGCTTAGAAGTCTTTATAGTACTTTAGGATACTTTCTATAGTTTGATTCTATAGCTTAATTAAACTAATACTTTTTAGTATATTATAGACGTCTACTATAACAATTAGCTTAAAGGTTATTACAACGGTTTAGTAGTATTCGTATACTGTTTTCTAGGTATTACTAAAGTTAGGTCTTAGGTTATCTACTATCCTTTTTAATAGGATGCCTTTTGCTTAGTAATCTCCCTCTATGAATTCCTTTAGTACCCGCTTATATTTGGTTTTAGCTAAGACTAATACCTATAGAGTATCGTTTAAAACTATTATAGTATCTTAATAGTCTTCTCTAGTTAGCATAACCTCTAGATTATACTATTCTAGATTATAAAAGATATATCTAAGGACTTTTTCCTTAATAAGCTCCCCTTCTAGGATAGTTTTCTAAGTATAAAAGTTAGTACCCTTCTTAAGGATCTTGTTATTAGATTTGTCCTTATACGCTATTTTATTATTTAGCTAGATCTTTCTACTTGGATTCTCTAATTATACTTGTTTAGGCTAGTACTATAGGGTAGACTAATCTTAGTTATTAACTCTAGTAGTTCTACTTAATCTATAGTTGCCCTTCTTTATAATAATAATTCTTAGTCTATTCTCTTAGATAGGATAAGCTTAGAGCGCCGGGCTTATAACCTATTATGAATTAATAGTATAGACCGAGACATTTACGAATTGCCTACTAAATTGCATAAACTATAGAAGGTAGCTAACTAGTTAACCTTTATATATTCTTGTTAGTAACTCTAAGTTAGTCTATAATAGACTAAATAAGTCTATAATAGTAACCCTAAGTTAGTCTATAATAGACTAAATAAGTCTATAACAGTAACCCTAAATTAGTGCCATTAAAGGCCACCTGTTATTGGTCCTCCCCTGTTACCTTGGCATGCTGACTGATATACAACACGTATTCTATAGAGATAGATGAATTCGGGACTGCCATTCTAGCAATATCAAAGGGAATATTTCAGTGGGTATCTTCATTGCCTGGTCTCGTTTTCCTGCTGCCATGAACTCCCTAGAACTCCTTTTCGTCGTCTCGAGGGGTTACCGTTCTATCGTACTACCTTTCGCACAGAATCTTCCTTACGAGATCGACTGTCTTCTTTGCTTGCACTTTCTCGCCGTCCGCGACTCTTGTTAGAGGAACGAGGAGGCATCGGCCCGAGCAAAATGCTTTTGGCTTTGTTGTATAGGATTTCAAGCGCGACAAAAGGGTAGAGGAGCAGATTCCAGGCAAAAGTGATAGGAAAAGCAATGATCGAAAAGAGGGTGTCGAGAAATTTTGCGAAGGCGCCGCGGCTGTGCGATTCCTGTGCAGCCGATGCCGCCAACGTCAGGGCTTCTTGAATACGTGCTTCGAGACTCTGGAACTTTGCTTCGCTCACACGCTCGAGCGCTGCTGACCGCTTTTCGTAACGTCGAACCGCACGCTCTAGACCGTCCAGCCGAGGCTCATAGCGCTTCTTCATCTCAGCGAATAGTTCGAGCATATCACTCTTCTGTGCGACATTCATGGTTGGAGGACCATTAGCTGTCTCCGAAACCTTGGCTTCCAGATCGCTGATTCGCTGCGTCAAGTCATCGACGTCTCTCCTGTCGCCCGCAGTCGATTGGAACGGATTGTCTAAACCCGTGATGGTGCGCTGAAGATGGAGGGTCCGAGAAGACATCAGACGCACAACCTGGCGAACTGGGCGTATCTCTGCAGCCAGAAGAAAGACTGAGATATTAGTGTCCGATACCAGGGCTCCTGAGGCTCCCGAGAGTTGCGCGCGAATGACATGGAGCAAATATGCTGCCAAGATCGGAGCCAGGAAGGCGGCGGCAAGTGCGAGCAGTTCTTGTCGACGCAGCTCTACAGCAGCCAGTTCACGCTTGCGAGTGTCTTGCACAGGAGCTTCTGAGGGCACATCCTCCGCCTTGGAATCGGAACGCGGCTTCGGGGAGCTGCCAGTAGAAGAAGCAGTGTCCACAGCATCTTCATCCCGATGCACGGCAGCAGTGTAGTCTGGCTCTACGTCGTACTTTAGAGCCTGCGCTGAGTAGTACCAGTCCCATGGCAACCTTATACTCCAATTCATGAAAATGCCAGCCAAGCCCAAGATCAGCATGTCCGTAACGAATGCTGAGCCATTTTGAAACAATAGTCCAGCGATAGCAGGCAGTATAGCAAACGCGAGAGGTGATGAATGCCACGTGCTCAGCTCATTCTCGGCTTTCTGAATCCCATTATCCGTCCTGAGGTCGAGAAAGTCATCTGTGAAAGATCGCGACGCATCTTCCAGGCTGGAGAAGGAGAGGATGGAGGTTCGTCGGCGGGGCACAGGCGGTGGTCGTGGAGAAGGTGAGCCTTCACTAGAGCCTCGCTGGAGTAGACGCGATCGCGCAGCGGCAGAGGCTGGTAGATGTTGTGTGCCCGTCGCCGTCGCCGTCGCGGGGCGGAGCAGAGGTCTCGGTTCATCATCGTCGCCTGCGGTGGTCATGGCGCTGTTTCGGCAACTCTGTCGTGTGGCATTAGAGTTTCGTTTCGACCACCGTCAGATGCTCATCGTCGTCCTGCCACAGCCTTGCGTACATGGACAGGTGGAATGGGCGCAAAGAGAATGGACGAGCCATTCGTTCCTGGCGCAGCAGGACGCAAAGACTCTCACAAGCAGGTACGGTAGAACTAGAGGTAGAAGCAAAAAGCTTGAAGTCAGATCGGAACGCGCTCGACCGGCCGAGGCATCATCATGATCACTGCATCAAAGACAAGCCAAGTTGCATTTACTCAGTGGAGTTAGCCTTTCACATGCAATATGCACCACCACGCGGAACCAGCCGACCTTGACCGGGTCACCAGCCGCGCCGCGCCCAATGAGCTCGAGGCGCGACGACTTCCATCGACTCCGGTCTGGGAGTCACACAAACCTTCCGAAGACGACTATCTGTGACGGTTGATCACCATATCCAAATTTCCTGTTCTTATAGCACTTGGCGTGGCTCGATTTCAGTACTCAAGACCATAGTATGGACCACCACTAGCCCGGTATTCACGAGCACCATAATGAGCTTACATTCCTTTGTTCCATTCCGCCATCTCGCTACCAAGCGAACACCAGTCATCTGGGTCGGCGCATATTCACAAAGAAGTTGCCCAAGCCAATGCCAAATGAGCGGACTGGCTCATTTGTTCGCTTCTTTGAGCCGGCTGAAGATGCTAGCCTGTGTGGGCTTCGAGAGCGCCGTCGACCCAAAGCGGGACAGTTACATCCTCACTGTGTTGTTTAGACCACGCGACCGTCTGGAATGGCCATGTGCTCGAGGTCTGAAAGAACATGCTGATTCGACTCCCCCCGATTGTTCGTGGGGAGGGCAATAGTCTACTAACTACAGTCATCCGTTCTGGTTCGTTTCTACGTTGCTATCGACGCGTACAGAGGACGCCGTCGATATGCATTCGCTACGCGGTGCTTACGTGGCCTTTGCGCTGAGCCTGGTCAACAATGTGGAGGCCTTTTGGCGCATGAACTGTGCTGTTGTGCAAAGAGGACGTATTGACCCACTTGTAAACTATGGAGATATTGCAGCACACTCGCACACAATCGTTGGAGGATCCAGTAAGCACAATATCCCATTTGTTAGAATTCACAGACTGACTTGGGTAGACATTGGAATTAACGCGACCTACCAGTCTCTCCTCAACTCCCAATGCACGAGTTGCGAAATTGGTGCTGACAAGTCGGCTTACTGGTCCCCAACACTTTATTACTCCTACCTCAATGGCAGTTTCCTAGAAGTACCTCATGATGGCGCCGTGGCATACTACCTTGGTCGTGGACCGCAAGTCAATTCAACAATACCATTCCCGAAAGGCCTGAACATTCTGTCTGGAGACAAATCTGCTCGAAGCTACGACAACCAGACATACACATGGGGTAACGCGACCTATCCTGGACGACCCATTGCAGATCGTGTTAGTTTTGCTTGCTTGTCGTATCAGCCGCAGCCTGAGACGCCCTATATGTCCGACACGGATTGTCCCTACGGCATGCGTGCCCAGATACACTTCCAAAGCTGCTGGAATGGCAAAGACCTATACAAGGCTGACAACTCCCATGTCGCTTACCAAACTCAGATCGACAATGGCATTTGCCCTCCCACCCATCCCATCCAGCTCCCACACATCTTCCTCGAAACGCTCTACAGTGTTGCCAACGTACCCAAAGAGAATGGCGGCTTCTTTGTGTTCTCTCAAGGAGACACAACAGGATATGGATTTCATGGAGATTTTCAGAATGGATGGGACAGCGCAGTCCTCCGCCAAGCCGTTCAGAACTGCTTATCCACAGACAATTTTGGTCAGATCAGCGAGTGCCCTGTGCTGCAAGCATCCCAGTCCGATGGCTACCCTTATAATTGCCCAGAACGACCTCCTCAAATCGGTGAGCCAGTCAAGGGTCTAATTTCACGGCTGCCGGGCTGCATCACCATCACCAATGGACCAGAGGCGGCGCCAGCAGCTTCAATGAATTGTCCAGCCAGCTCACCTAAGCCTTCTATCACCAGAACTGTAGATTCTACCCCTTTGGCTACGCTCACAGCAACGCCAGGCGCGTCCTTTGGCATCTCTTCCTACCAGAAATACGTTGGATGTTTCAACGATACCGAACGAGCTGTACGGGCCTTGAATGCGGTCTCCATCTCCAACTACAGCGTCATGTCTGTCGAGTGGTGTCAGAGCTGGTGTCAGGGTAAAGGCTATCGACTAGCCGGCGTTGAGTATGGTCAAGAGTGTCACTGCGATAATGCTATGAATCCCTCAGCTATTGCCGACCCATCGAGATGTACTTGGAATTGCGGCTCGACCATGATCAGTGGTGGCAATCAGGAAATCTGCGGCGGCTACTCGTACATCAGCATATACAACAACACAGATCCGGCATTCAATGCGAATGGAAGCATGGAGAACAGTGCCGGTGCCGTGCAAGAAGTCAAGAACCTGACTGCTTTCCCCAGCAACTACCTGGGCTGCGCGACTGATAATTTGAATAATGCTGGGAGAGTACTGACCGGGGACTCCACAACGTCACTGAGCATGAATACCACTGTTTGCCAGGCTTACTGCGCAGCTGCCAATAAAGGACAAGGATACCAATACTACGGCACAGAATACGGCAGCCAATGCTTCTGCGGCAACTTCATCAGCAATGGTAATGTTATCACGAATCTTACCAGCACGCCCAGCAATTCGACATGCAGCATGCGATGCACAGGAGGCGGAGACCAATTGTGTGGAGGACCAAACGCATTGTCTCTCTACAAGCAGATGGACTTTGTTGCACCTGCCATTGCCCCCAATATCGGAAGATACGTGAATAAAGGCTGCCTCACCGATCCTGGTGGTGCAGCTGGCCGCTCGCTCAAGGGTGCCAGTACGAGCAGCGACAGCATGACTGTGAACACGTGTGTCAAGTTCTGCCTTGGGAAGTTTTATCGGTATGCTGGACTTGAGTATGGACGGTAAGTCAACTACACTGCGTGTAGGAGCCGTCTTGGAGCTAAGGGGAGATTTAGGGAATGCTATTGCGACAACACAATCAACTACGCCGGTGGTGCTAAGACAGGGACTTGCGACGTGAATACCCTCATGCTCTGCGCTGGTAACCCGAAGCAGTATTGTGGTGCAGGAAGCTTGATGAATTTGTACTACTCAAGCACGGCCACAGTGTTTGAGTAGGAAGGGTGCCGCTATGTGTATCTCGCTCAGACGAGCACTTGATGTGAATATGGTGATTTCCTTTTTCCAGGCCCTCTCGGCGTCGTCTCAGCGCTTGCATGTGTCGGCCCTTTAGTGAAGGCCGTTGACCGACGTTCGCCCGTGCAAGTGAGCGTCACGATTCAGGTGAGGATTGATGGGCTTCTCATTCTCGTTGCTTCTTGACATCCGACTCAACTACGACAAACTCACCGAAGTCTGAGCATCGTCCGACCAGATTTGACTATAGTACCACCTCGCAGCACCCCACCACAGCACAACCCCCAATACCAATTACCACCCCAACATCGCCAAGATGGGTAAAGCAGGTACCATGAACTGGGACGCGGAGCGCGAGCGTAAGCTCTTCCTAGCCATTATCCAAGACCTCAAACCGTCATCGACCGCCATCAACTGGAACAACGTCAGCGACATGCTTGGTTACGAGCACTGCACGGCCACTGCTTGCGCGTATGTTCGACTTCACCACGCCTTGTTACGAATGCACTACTAAACATCGCGATAGGAACAAGCTCAACAAGATCAAAGTCGGCCTCAAGAAGGAGTTTGGAGAAAAGGCCGACGGTGGAGACTCAGACAAGAGTCCAGCCCCAGCGAAGGGCAATAAGGCTGCTGGTGGCAAGAAGAAGCGCAAGGCGGCCGCGAGCGATGATGACGACGAGGAGCCAAAGGCGAAGAAAGTCAACGGAGGTATCAAGGCCGAAGCTGAACCTAAGGCTGAGGACGATGACGACGACGACGGGCTGGTCTGATCTGGCTTAATGCTTCTGGATGCTGCGAAGGCCTCGAATGACATGGACTTGCAATGTCAGAGCGAAGGATATTCTCAGGCAAAGCGAGCGATCCGCTTCTACAGGATCTGCATCGAGCTCATCTGGGGGAATAACCGAAGGGAAATTGTATCTGCCGTCAGGCACAAGGAAAGATCAGATGGAACTTGAAATGCACGTGAGGTGAGATTGATTCTGCATGAATGAAACGGCTGAAGTGCATCTTACACTTTTTTCCCTCTCTCGCTCTTCTTCCCACGCAACAAGATCAAACACACTTCCACAACGCAATCCCCCACCACACCCTTACCACATCACACAAATACCAACAGAAGACCAACACGATGGGCCGACCAAAAGGTGTCATCGGCATGAAGTGGGACGACACCCGCGAGCGCGAGTTGCTTCTCAGCATCATCCAGCAGCTCCAGCCATCGCCAAGTGGTCTAGACTGGACCGCAATCGTCAACATCATGGGAGGCGATGCCAGCGAGACTGCGTGCAAGTAAGTTGTACAGATTTGCCACAACCACATGATACTCATACTGACTTCCTTTCGCAGGCTCAAGTTCAGCAAGCTCAAGAAAGCTGCAGACGAAGTCGGCAAGAATCACACTCCTTCAGAGACACCAAAGTCGATCAAAGGCAAGAAGCGCAAGGCCAAGGACGAGGCTGAGGATGACGAAGACACTCCCAAGCCCAAGAAGGCCAATATGAAGGGAGGAGAAGAAGAAGAAGACTGAAGAGTGAGGAGGATGAAGGGCCTCCTACTCGCATCGAGCTCTTGCCGAAGAGATTCGAAACTCGAAGCTCACATACAATGCATGAACGTTTGGGATGTTGCTAGGCAGATGAACTTGATAAGCAGAATCAAAACATGAACATTGCCTTGGGATCATCATCATCATCATCATCATCATCATCTTGCACTTAATTACCTTACTGCTGGAGGAGGATGATGATGGCTTGGTCTAAGGGAGTCGGGAATGACTTGCGTTGCGCACAGGAGAGCTTGAGGAGCCTCGAGCGAGAAAGGAGAGACAATTTTTTCCATGGAGGAGACTACTAATTGCTTTGCTTTGCTTAATTGGGTGGGTTATCCAGAAGAGCGCGTCAGCAGCGCTCATAGCACGCGTGATCCATAGCAGGTGTTGCGGAAGTGTAAGGTAATAAACAGCTCATTACCTTCCACAAACATCGATCCATTTCATTCACTAAACGTGTCGATCTTTTGAAAGGTCAGGGAGAGACGACGACACGTCCTTTCCTCATGGGCGGCTTACTTTGGCTGCTACTCTTATGCGCACTCGGCGTCTTTCTTCCATATAAAAAGCGTTAGTCAATTACTTCGTGCGGGGGGCCCCATAATCCCGAAAATGAACGCCTTTCTCATCATCTCCTCACGAGTTTCCCACGAGTTCCCAATTTCCAGCCGTAATGGTATCTTGCATCTTTTCAACAAGCGGTCATTCCTTTTTCATCATCATCGTCCAAATCCTCCTCGACTCGGACCCGGACCACTGTGCCAGTAGCCAAATCCAGTTCTGGAATAATGTGGCTCCCACCAGCGAAATGGCTTCGGTTGGTGTAGATTGGCATTGTCATGCTCTCTGAGTCTGTTTTGCGCGATCCCCGAACCGGTGAGCACGCGCGGTCTGTAGCGCTTTGGCAACCCGCGTGAAGTGTGCGCAGTCTGAGCGGGAACCGATCGCACGCGGTCTTGTCTCGACGGCGGCTCCTAATGTCCGCCTCCCTTTCTAAATCGCAGAAGCTCGCTCAAGCTGGCGAGAGAGCATCCATGCTGGAGGAACTCGTGTCGGCCCAGCTCTTCTGCTGTGGCTCTCGACTTGACGTCCACGCAGAGACAGACACTCAAGAAAGCTTTGAGTTCCTTGCTCAACTTCTCTGGCTTCTTCAGTCGTGGTGTGCCGTTTGTGGCGATCAGGTACAGTGCCTTGAGTGGTTCCTCGTTGAGATATGGAGGCTCAGATTCGATCATCTCAATGGCCATGATGCCCAACGACCAGATGTCAACCTTGGAGCCATACTCCTTCTGTTTGACGACTTCGGGTGCCATCCAGTATGGAGTGCCGACCATGGTCGCGCGCTTGGAGCGCTGTTCCGTCAGCTTCGCGCAGAAGCCAAAATCGGTAATCTTGACTGCGCCGCGTGACGAAAGCAGCACATTATCAGACTTGATGTCTCTGTGAATGATGTTCTGGGCGTGTAGGTGGATGAGGCCCTTGCATGTCTAGGTCAAGTCAGTAGGCATTGCAGTCAAAGTGCCGCATGAGGCTTACCTCATAGCAAATGGTCGCAATCTGCTCTTCCGTGATCGCAGCGTTATTGTCAATGACATCTGTCAAAGCACCGCCTTCCATGAACTCCATGACGACCCACAGCTCAAATGTGTCCTCTTGTAAGAATGCATCCAGGAAATTGACAATGTTGTCGTGCCGGCTCTCCTTCATGACGATGATCTCGTTAACGATCAACTCTTTTCGGGGTTGTGACCGCAGATCCATTTGTTTGATGGCGACCTGTGCTCGTGGGCCGTACTGCTTGATGAGATCCTGCGCAGTCTTACTGGGCGCGTTCTCGCGAATCCGAGCCACGTACACTGAGCCTGATGCACCTTGACCGATCTTCTTCTGCTTGTTATAGCTCTCAAGAGGATTACTCAAGGTGACGACAGAACGCAGTCGGTCCATAACCTGGGCGTCGGACATGGCGCTCATGCGCACTTCTTTCTGCTTGGACTCATTGGGGTCCTTCTTGGTCAAGGCTGCTTCCGCCGCCTTGACGGCGTCAGGCTTGCCAGATGGCTGCTTGGTGGCGACATTGAGCGGTTTGACTTGTTGCGAGGTGGAGACTTGCTTCTGGTGACCGCTCGAGCCCGATGGTTTTCGTGTCAGAGGTTGGTCGGGTTTCTTCTCGTGACCCGGTGTGGTCGGTTGTTTGACTGCATATGGAGATGAGCCGTTTGCCATGGGTTTCTTGACGGAAGCAGACGAACCATTCTGTGAGCCCGGAGGCGCGGGCGCAGGCCTTTGCGCTTGCAGACTACGTAGCGGCAGCTGGCTCCCCGCTTGTCCATTCTTACTGGCCGATGGCGTTGGAGGAGCAGGTCTGCTCGCATTGTAGCGACTTTGCTGTCCCGCTGGGCTTGCATTTTGCGGAGCGGAATCGGCAGAGTAAGCTCCGCCAATTTCTTGCTTGGCGAGTGGGATCTTATTCTTGGGCAAAGAATCGTTGTAATCGCGATCTTCTTGTTCTTGTCTCCTTTTACGTTCTTGCTCTTCCTCGTTTTGTCTTCGCTGCGACTCGGCGCGCTTTCGTTCAGCTTCTTGCCTTTTGCGACGCTCCTCTTCTTGGGACGATTTTGGTGCGCCGTAGCGGTCGGCGGACTGATCGCGTGATGAAGCAGAGTCGTATCCGCTTCCAGGGGCTCTTGGCGGGCTGTTGCCACTTTGATAGCTTTCTTGTCGATTCAGCCCCGGTGGCTGCGGTCTCGGTGGTGCGACGCTGTTTCCGGCCGAAGCATAGCCAAGTTGCTTCTCACGACCACTGTCGGCACCACCGGGAGTTGGGCTGAGCGAAGGATACGTCTTGGGATCGTCGGATCGCACAGCGAGCTTATCGGTGTAGAATTGGAGCACTTCCATGACGGCCTGAGGATTTTTCGCCATATCGTCCTTGGTCAGGGCGGACCCCTTCAACAAGCGCTCCCATTCTACAGGCAGACCCACGAAGCCTCCCGTGACGGGATCGAATCCTACGTGGACTCTGTGCGAGAAGCCTGTTGGATGCGAGACACCTCCCATCTGTGGACATCGGTCGTAGATGCTGTCCATCCAGTTGTAGACGTCGGTGTCGGTATCGAACTTGAGGATCCATATTTTGTTGCCCTCTCGGGTCATCTCCAACGAATAGGGGTAGTTATCGGAGCGTGTGATATGAGATACATCTTTGAGGTAGATGGTGCTTGTGGTCTTGTTGCTGGTGCTGGATTTCAAAAAGTCGAGCTGCTTCTCCCTGAGGACCAAGAATCGTTCTTGCCAGAAGGCCTTCATGAAGCCGCCGCCTTCCTCCTTGACCTTTGCCCAGCCGTCCTTGACCACGGTGAGATCGCCATTGCTCGTTTCGGAGCGTCCCAAAGAAGCGGTCGATGAATTGAGCGAGTTGAGCGAGGTGTTGAGGTGGGTCAGATTGGGATTGCCTGGCGTGTTGTAGACATTGGGTGTGAGTGTGACCTTTGGACGGTCGGTCGGCGGTCGTGGTGCTGGTCCTGGGTTGAGAAACTGGTCGGGCCTGTAGAGTCTGCAGAAAGTCAGCAGGCAGCACTCCTTTCCACGCCGCCCGCGGTTCACCAGCTCCTGGCTGTGTGCGACACGGCCACGAGATATGGTGCGGTGGGCAGTGGAAGGACAAGCTCATTGCATGGCAGGATCGGGATAGGCGGTGGAGTGGAGGACTCACGTTCCCTGGTTGCCGGCCATAGCAGCGACAGGCTCGCGTAGGAGCTGCCCGCAATGCGCCGGGCGGTGAGGAGTGGGATATGGCGGCGCTGGGTGGTTTGGTGGGCGCTGGACGGCAGCGCGTGATGCTGTTCTGTATGAATGCGGTGGGCGAGTGAGTGAGGATGGTTGGTGCGGCGCGCCAGCAAGCAAGACCCGGGTGTCGTTGGGCGTGTGAGGTCACGTTGTGGTGCGCGCAGGCGGCGTTTCTGGGTGAGCAAGGATGCTTGGGCGGGAGCGCCGAAGTCAAATGTGTCGTCGGCGGCTGTGCACTGACAATAATGTCGTCGGCGATCCAAGTGCACTTCCGGTGACAATGGGCGGTGGGCGGTGGGCGGTAACAATAGCAGAACTGTACAGGCACAGGCACAGGCACACAGCAGCAGCGTCAAGGAGAAGGGATGTGGAGACTCAGAGTGAGTAGGGCTGTTGTCGCTGACGTCAATAGGATACCTAAGTAAATGACAGATTGACTGTCAGTTACGTCAATTGTTAGTATCGTAATGCCTAAGGCACGATTTAAACGTTAGCTCTATATAATAGTATTAATTAAATACTTATAGATATAGCTAAATACTATCCTAATAGCTTTTAGTATAGATATCTACTATATTCCTATCTATAAGCTCTTAGAAGAGTATAGTTTAGTATATTATACTATATAATAGTATTCCTAGTAAGGATCTAGATAGGAGTTATTATTTAGGTAATATAGTTATTATAGTAAATTTTAAATTCTAAATAAAGTAATAATAAGGTTAAAATACTAATAACTACTTTTCTAATTAATAAAGTATATTAATCGAAAGCGCTTCTTCTAAAGATATTATTTACTTTTTTTAGTAGTATAGTATTATACTAGTATTATTAATACTTAATATAGTTTAGGAATAGCTATACTAAAAGAAAGAGGATAATTATAAGGACCTTTATAAGGTAAGGTCTCTTAGTAAGCTCTAAGTATACTAAGCGGTATACGCTTAGTATATATATAGAACGTATATAACTTATATAGTCTTTTTAATCTAGTATACTATATAATCCTTTTAGGAGATACTTATTAGTTCTACTATCTACTAAGTTATTAGTTAGGTAGATATTCTATATAGTACTATATATCTAGTCCCTAATACTAATAATAATAAATCGTACGAGACTAATAATATATTAGTATATAGGTAGGTAGGTTAATCTTATTACTATACTATTCTAACTACTAGATAAGTAGCGATCTCTAGTTTTCCTTAGGAGGGAAAAAGCCCTTTACTCTACCTTCGAAGACTCCCTTAAAGTCCCTACTAGTTTTATACGGTATTAAAAACCTCTACTCTCTATTATACTATTAGGGATACTAAGCCCTACCCTTAGTTATACTAGTCTTTTGAATATTAAGAGGTTCCCTATATCTCTATCGCCTTAACTAGATTATGTCTACTTCCTCTAGTTTAGTATCCTTTATTAACTCGTTCCTGTATAGCTTTAAACTAGATAGGAGGGAAATCTAGTTTAGGGAATAGGGTAGTACTCCTATCCCTTTCCTCCCCTTCCTCCCTCCCCTTTAAATACGGATTATTACTATTCCTCCTACTTTCTAGTTAACTTCTATATTAGCTCTCTACTAAGCTATAAACTATCCCTACCCTTACTTAGTATCTAGTTATATAACCTATACTACTAGAAATTAGATTTCCTATATTGGTTTCTATACTTAGATATTCTTTATAGGCTGCCTTATATACGGTATAAGGAGTGGTTTATGTTAGATACCTAGCCTTTAGAACTAGTATTAGTGCCCCTAGGGTAAAAGCTAGGACCTAGGGAGCTATCTAGGGCTATACTCCCCTAGGGGCTATAGGCTATAGGGTATACTAAGTACTTTATCCTCTACATTCCCTCCTCCTTTAAGTAGTTATTGAAACCTCCTCTTTAGTTATTCCTTCCTTCTCTTCGGAATAATTAGTCCTAGGTTACTACGCTAGTTCCTTATCCCTAGGATAGATTCCCTCTCTAGAAAGGTTAGCCTATCGACTCGGTATTAGTTCTTATACTAGTTATAGCTACGCTAGGCTCGATAGATAGTCTAGATAGTTTTCTAAATAGCTAGTCGCCTTAGAGCTAGACTCCTTTTATCTAGGCGCCTTAAAAGTGCCTCCTTAGGTAGTACTATAGGTAGGAGAGATTTAGCTCTATTAACGACGACAACGTCGCTACCTCTAGGTTCGTAGCTAGTACCGCGTATAGGTACTCTCCTTTACTAGCCTATATTAGTATATAAGGACTACTTTAAATACAATCTTAATATAGCTAGTTTTATTAATCTAGTAGTAAGTTAGACTTCTAGTTTCTATAATCTACTAGTTAATTACTTATAATAAGCCTAGTAATAGTCTTAAGTAGCAAGCTTTATAAGATAGCCTTAAAGGCTCTTAGTATCTATAGACCTATAGTAACTATCTAGATACTAGTTAGATATATAGAGCTATCTATAATACTATAGAGCTCCTAGTAAAGGAATAATACTAATAATAGATTAACTATAACTTAAACGTATATAACGAGTATTGCTAATACTAAGTTAAGTTAATTAGTATCCTTTCTAGTAATAACGCTAGTAAAAGTAACTAATATAATAATAATAGAGCCTTCTTATTAGTCTATAGCTTTCTATATAGCTCTAAAAATAGCCCTTTCTAGCTAGCCTATATCTATTACTTCTATCCTTTATATAACTATCTAATATTATATAATATATATATCCTTCCTACTATAGTTAGTATATTTTAGTCCTACTACTACTAACTATTAGTATTATATTATTAACGTTAATAATAGTATTACTAAAGTTACTAACGTCAGTCGTTAGTAACAACTTAATACCCCTAAGAGTAAGTGATTAGACAGTGATTAGTTCTAGCTTGTTTCGATCGGCTACTGACCTACAAGTGGAGCTGCATGCATATCGTTCTTTCCCCAGCAGCTCAATCGACGATCTCACGGCGGGGAACGGAACGGCGCCGAACTCTCTGCCAACAAGCTTTGCCACCCATGGACAACGAATGATCTATGGCAATCGCGATGCTGTGCGCGTTGCAGTGTGTGTTTCACATTCTGCTATTTCTGCCACCACGCCAAAACTCTCCGCACCCTTGGCCTTGTTTCACTCTGCTAATAAGGCTGTGGCGTTCGCGGGAGCACGGGAAGATGTGATGCATCATCGTGGAGCTGAAATCGCAGTAGAGATGTCTGTTCGCCGCTGCCTCCGCACCATGTATCACTGTAACTAGTACTGTAGAAAGCGAGTAGTAGCGCAGACGCCACGCCATACCACACCAGCCATGCGCGCGCTTGCAACACCAACAAATTTCAGGTTCGCGGCTAATCGTAGCCGCCCGCCTGTGTGCCAGGTTGATGGGAGCAGAATATCTCCGATCAGCAGGGAGACAACAGACAAGCTCTTGGACCCTGGGCTCGCCAGCAGCAATGAACCCATCACATCTCATTACCCGTTGGTGTTGTTGTTGTTGTTGTTGTTGTTGTTGTTGCAGTGCCCGTAGCTACAAGTAAGCTTCTACATCATCTCCCTCGCCATCACCCTCAGTCTTGACCTTCTTGCTCGGACTCTGATCCTCATCCTCATCCTCCTTAACCATCTCCTTAGAAACAGTCACAGCACCCTTCTTGCTCCGAGTCTTACGCTTAGCCCGCGGCCTACTCTTCTCCTTCTTCGTCTTCTCATCCTTCTTCCCACCGCATTCTCACCCCCAGCTGGACTTGAAAATTCCTCTTTGGCGACCTTCTTCATTATGTCGAATTTCTGACTAAAAAGAAAGTCTCACTGAGTAACATGAGCGGCACAGGCTTGTGTGTGTGTGTGTGTGAAAGAGAGAGAGAGATATGCATCTTCTCACCGCAAAGCATTCCCACTGGATTTCCCCCCGTAGCGCCGTTCAACATCTCAGCCACGGCATTCCAATCCGGTGCGCTGACGGATTGCGCATGGATGATACACATGAGGAATTGACGTTCTTTGCCGTCGTCCCAGGTACCCATTTCTGCGGTTGTTGCCTTGGTTTGATGTGTTGCGAAGGTTGTTGGTGTTTTTTTTTTTGTTTTTTGAGAAGTTCAAGAAAAGAGAACAATAGAACCAGGCGACCAAGTGAACTTGCGAATTCATTCATGTGATGACAATGACAGCTTTCTAGGCAGCTGCTTCCCTTCGATAGCTCCCGCAATGCTTTACCATCTTGCATCAAACCCGTCCGTCGTCGTCACCATCTTCATCTTCCTCGATGCTCTCCTTTTTGACGACTTCCTTCTTAGCCTTCTTGATGGTTGGCGTCTTCTCCTCCACATCATCAGCATCAGCATCAGCATCCTCATCCTCCTGAGCTGCCTTACGCTTTCCAGTCGAAGCAGTCTTCTTGCCTTTACCTGGAGTCTTGGGAGCAGGACTGTGAGAGTCGGAAGCTGAGCTGACATCCTTCTTGATCTTGTTGTAGCGTTGGCTGTGGATATGTTAGCTTGACTGGCAAGTTGGGCACTGAGGTGGACTTACACGGCTGCCGAAGCTGTCACGTTTCCACGTAGGCTGGACGCGATCGGCTCCCATTTGATGTTGGCCGCTCCGACTTGCTTGAGGATTCCGAGAAGGAGGGCTTTGTCGTCGGTGTCGGTCCAGCCGCCTGGGATGGATGGTGGTGGCATGTTTGGTGGCGTGGGGGTTATCTTGTGGTGATGGTGGTTTCGCTGTTCTTTTGCGTGGTGTTGTGGGAAAGTCGAAGCCAGAAACTCTGGAGCTGAGGATATAGGCGAGGCCAATGCTCACCTGCGTGAGTCGCGCAACATCGGTCTGAAGATCACTTGTAAAGTCAACGGCCCTGCATGTGAAGTGCCAAGACCAGTTGTTGCGGGTAGTCACTTTCGCTGTGAGACTTGCAGCTGTATCGGCTGTGCGAGCGTTTGCTCTTTCCCTTGTTTACGCGCAACTCCAACTTCCGTCAACAAAACTGTTTGGCTGATGATCTCGGATCCTCTCAAGCCGTCTCGCACTCGCAGCATACTTTCGCAACGCCACGACTGCACCATGTCGAACAGCACCGTCCACTACTATTATGCTAGCTTCATCGAATACAAGATACCACATGGCGATGACTGGACATCTCAACTTCTGAGCAATACCGTCGCGCTAGTCTTGGGTTGGATGATTGTCACTTCTGTCGTCAAGATGGCCAACTCGAGCATCGACTACATTCTGTTGAACAACTTTCCGAGCGCGGCGAAGGACTGGTGTCATGCTGAGAAGGGACTCAAGAAGTCGCGACTCCAGCGCGTGCAAGACATTTTGCATCGAGGAATTTGTGCTGTCGCCTTGGCTATGCGATGGCCGGGCCGGCGCTGGTACAATCTCCATCTCGGACAATGTGTTCTGTATGCGACGATTGGATTCGTGGCGTTCGAGGCCGCTATGGTAGCATGTCTTGCGGCGCTTCAGATCTTTCTCTGGACCGGTAATGGAATGGCGTACTTGACGGGCTGGGATCCGTTGGAAGCCCAACGTGAAGAGAGGCGCTGGTGGACGAAGACCAGAGTGTTGCACGAACCGACTGGACGCAAGCCCCTTTGGCTGGTGAACTCAGATGCTTTCCTTGTTCAGAAGGATGATCCAACTGGCAAATCTAAAGCTGTTACGGCATATCATACTATCACTGCTCAGCCTGGAGTTCAAGATATCAGCTTGGAAGAGCGGCGGCTGCAACACTACAAGGACACCGGGTTGGCACCATCGACACCATCTCCGACGCCCTCGCCGTCACACACACCGCAGAGTCACTCGACAGTGATACATGGGCGCCAGGAAGATGGCGTCGCGAAGAGCATCAAGACCGACAGCAGCATCTTCCCAAAGTGGATGTCTGGACGCTTCAACAACTCGTTCTTCGACAACTCCTTCGCTAGTAGCTCCAGAGGCGACTCCTTCGGCCATTCCCACTCTCTCGACCAGTCTTTGGAGGTTGACGGCGACACGGAAGAAAGCGGCCAAGACACGTATTCATCGGTCCCAGACCTGCTGACAGGCAGTGCAGTGGTGGGAAGAAAGTTCATTTGAGTTCGACGTTGGTAGGAGGAGGCCCCGGATATCAGGCTGATGACAAATGGCTTCACCCGGTTCTGCCGTTCTATCGTCAAATTAGGTGCCTACAAGATACGAGCTCGACTCTCATGTTCGATGGAGTGCTTGGGATGGTTGAATGCCGCATGCGACTTGGAGGAAAGGTGTGATATTGGCGTCGCTAGTACAGTATGATGAATTCAGTAGCTGCATAATGTCATCCAAGTGGATTGGTGAGATGTCGTGATGTCATCCGAGGTCAAAGCGCTGACCGGAGCATGTCATTGAGCAGGCATTATGAGGCATGGTGAAGTGTCGAGAACGTGAACCGGTGATGAGCTGGAATCAGTTTGCAAACGACCACGACCTCACAATGAGCTACTACGGTGAGTCCCGTGTTGCTGAGATACTAGCAAGGTATGACGGTGCAGGCGACCACTGATGTTTGTTGTACAGATGCCTTCCTGGAGAAGGTCGTCGACAGCGGCTACCTGCCAGACTTCGTACTGCGGCGTGGCATCCGGCAACAGCTGCAAACACGAATCCGTATGATCAGCTCCACAAGCCTGGCCGACAGTTACGAGACCAAGATGAAGTATGTCGATTTGCTCCGCACTCGGCCCATCGCGATCGAGACTGCATCTGCAAACGAACAGCACTATGAAGTCGGAACCGGAGTGCTCACCGCCATGCTTGGCCCCCGAATGAAGTACAGCAGCTGTCTCTATCCCAAGGGCACCGAGACTCTTGCACAAGCCGAGATGGCCATGCTGGAAAGCTATGTAGAGAAGGCGCAGTTGAAAGACGGCATGCGCATTTTCGACCTCGGGTAGGCATTCCCCATTTTCGTCCTTGCTTGAGAGAGCGAGCCTTTCTGATCTCTGCTTTTCCAGCTGCGGCTGGGGCTCTCTGTCACTGTATCTTGCTGAGGTGCTTCCGAATTCCAACATCACAGCATTCTCCAACTCGAAAACACAGAAGCAGCACATCGATTCCGAAGCCAGGCGAAAGGCATTACGAAACCTGGAAGTCGTCACCGGCGACATCGCGACATATTCCTTCGCCGGCACGCGACTCGAAGGTGAATTCGACCGTGTGCTTTCGATCGAGCTTTTCGAACACATGAAGAACTACGAGCTGCTCCTCGCCAAGATCTCGACTCTGCTCAAGCCAAAGGGCAAGCTGTTCGTGCATTGCTTTTGCCACAAGAATTCGCCCTACGACTTCGAGTCCGGCTGGATGACCACGTACTTCTTCACGGGTGGTACCATGCCATCGGCAGATCTGCTTCACTACTTCCAGCGACATCTCAAGCTGGAGAGGCAATGGTGGGTCAGTGGGAAGCATTACGCGAAGACCTGCGAAGATTGGCTGAGCACAATGAATGCAAACAAAAAGCAGCTCTGGCCGCATCTAGAAGAGACCTACGGCAAGGAGAGCACCGCCACGTGGTTCCATCGATGGCAAGTATTCTATCTTGCTTGCGCAGAGCTGTTCGCATGGAACGGTGGGGAGGAGTGGGGAGTCTGCCACTACTTGTTTGAAAAGCCAGCATAAGCGACCGAACATGTTACGGCAGTCCTCGATGCGGAAGCAACGATGATCTTCACAAATCTCATCCGAACGCCGGCTTACCCCGAACTATAACAATATGGCAATATGGCGTGCCTTGGCCGCGACGGTTCGCAGGACCACGAGCGATATGCACCACGACTTGCCTTGTGAGATTAGGCTTGAGTGAAGCGAGGGTCTTGCGTGGAAATTGATGACATATTCTACAGGCAACCAGCAGCAGAACAATTGCGAACAATGGAAAGTGAAACAATCACTTGCAAGCCGCAAAACCTCACTCCACAACCCTCACTTCAGTCGAACTACAAAAGTCTCCTTTCCACTCCGAATCTTTCTTCTTGTTCTTCCACAAACATCGCATCCGTTCACCACCACCTTAAATCTCGAACATCAATCGCAAGCACTTCAAACTGACGATACCACAAGAACCCGCAGCAAACATGTCCGACGAGGCTCAGACTCCAACCGGCGACACCACCTTTACCCCAGCAGAGGTCAAATTCATCCTCGCCGCAATCAAGAATGCCGAAGGTGGCACCTTCAAGGTACGCTCCGATCTTGGCCAAACATGCTCACCTACTGACCCATATCCAGTTCGATGCTGAAGCAGTCGCTCAAGAGCTCGGCATGAAGGATGCCGGCTCAGTCAAGGCTCGCTGGAATACAATCAATCGCAAGAAGATCCAGGGCGCCGCGTCGCCTGCTGGTGGTGTCGATAAGATGACACCCACCAAGAAGGTGTGTCATGATTCAGTTGCGTTGTCTTACGAATTGCTAATCGAGTCGGCAGAACACCACACCAAAGAAGGTCGATGGAGACAAGACCACGAAGAAGCGTGGTCGTTCAAAGAAGGCTATTGCTGCCGCTGACGCTGAGACTGAGAAGGAGGCGACTCCAGAGAAGGATGTTGTCAAGGAGGAGATGACTGAGGGTGGCGCCGAGGAGCAGAAGGAGAACGCTGTCAAGCAGGGGGCTGAGGATTAAGTCAGCCGTGGAACATTTGAGGCGCATACATGCATACATACCATACGACAGCTCTCCAGGAGAGGGCATAGCTGAGAACTTACGCGAGCTTTGAATGAGCATTTCGGCTTAGATAAGAGCATCACCAAGAATTGACAAAGTCGCGATTTCACATTCTCTGTTCTGTACTTCTGCTCTCTCTGGCCCCAGAAGTGGAGCTCCGTATATCTAGACACGTTTAGTATACAGTATTTTGTTGTCTCGATGAACCGCTGTCCACTCTGGAACGGAAGTGAACTTTAGCCGAATATGCTCAGAGAGTGCCAGTGGAATGCACATGATTCTGCAACGGCGGCTTGGACGCGTTTGTTCTCAAGCGACGCAATCGTGTTCATCATGGATAGGATAGTTCTACGCCCCTGGCAACCCAGTCTCGACCTCCATACCTTTGGCCATGGGTTCTCAATCATGTTTGATCGCCAGGCCTTCTAGTTCTGGCCATTTGACATGTTTTGGCGTAAGTGTACTGAGTGTTGTGGAGGGGTTGCGCCCACACGACGAAGACCGGGAGAAGCAGCACATTGCCACATTGTTAGGTAGTCGTCCGGAGTCGATAGGGAAGACGGCAGTCTTCCGGGCGGTCGTCGCAGTGGTTCAGAAACCAAACTCGAGACTATCTCGGGAGACCAGAGCGAGAATGTAGCGATTTTATAATCATTCTAGTACATTATTAATGAATAAATGAATGAGTTTGAGGTTTAACTTTACGGACCGCTCTCGCGGCCGGAAACTAAGCTACTATAGGATTAGAGAGAAACTCTACGTAGCTAAGTACAAAATCGAACTAATTATAGTATAGAATAATTAAATCGCTATTCTCGTTTAGGCCGGTTCTAGTAGGTTTTTAGGCTTTTGTATAAACATTTAGTAGGGAGCATCTTCTATCTATAATATTACTACTTAAATACTAAAATCCTATAGTAAAAGTTATACTCTATATCGGATTCGAGTTTAGCTATATACTCCTTTTTTTTCTAAGGTTATCTAACATCGAAATTAGGCCTAAATATATTATCGTCGTTACTAATACGTCCTTCTAGATAGCTATTACGTAGTATATCCTTAAGTCTACTTTCCTCCCCTCTACTAAGCTCCGTATACCTTTAGTATACTTCTATAATAGAGGCTAGTACTTCTATATAGTCTCTCTAGTCCTACTAAAGTAGTTCTAACCTCTTATCGCTTATATCTAATAAGTAATTAGAATCCGACTCCTTAGATAACGAGCTAAGCGACTTCCTAGATAATAAGTAACTCGTAGAGTAGCTTAATCGTAGTAGTATAGATAAGAGTAGTAGATCTAATTAAGGCTATAGCGGAAAAAGAAGGTATCGTTAGGAAAGGGCGAAATACTACGAGGTTATATCGAAAATCTAAGAGAATAACCTTACTATAGTAAAGTTTATTCGGTATTAGGCTAGTAATCTATAGAAGAGTTTATATACGCGGCGGCTTAGTAAGCTATCTATATTACTTAATACCGAGTTAAAAAGGCATTAGGCTATCTACCTTAGTAGTAGTAAGGAGAGTAGGATTATTCGCGATCTAGATCGCTTAATTAGGAAGAGTCTATATAGGAAGTAGTAGAATACTATAGTCGATAGTCCTACTACGGATCCCTAGGATAGCGCTACGGTATAGATAGATATAGGTATAGAGATAGTATTAAGTAATGTATTCGATAACGATTTCTCGATTAAGAACTTTAAGGATACTTATATAGTTATCTACGAAACTATACTAGATTAGTATAAATTCGCTCGTATAGCGCTCGTTAGTAAACGTAATATTGTCCCTAATAATCTTAACTCGCGAATCTTTATACTTATAGTATTTATTCTCTATATACGATCTCGGAATAGGTTAAATTAGTTTATAAAGGCGTTTAGGCGATATCTACTATTATATAGGGTAAAGTGCCGCGTATTAGATATCCTATTAGGAATTGGTTTAATCGCTATATATATAGTCCTATACGAAGAGGAGAAACTTTTAAGGCGCGAGTAGAAGGTACTATCTAAATCCTAGTTATAGGGAGGATCGACTTATTTCTATATAGGAACGGCTTATTAGCCTTACGCGCGATACGCTCTAGTATATCGTCTATAATAATATTAATTTCTAGGATACGGTACGTAACTAGACTATTACTAATCGCTCGGTAATACGGAATCTTACTATAGCTTTGCTTATCTAGTTTAATATTAGTCTACTATATAGTAGCCTCTATATCGACTATTTCGAGTCGGAGAAGTAGCTATCTACTATAGAGGTCTAGAATTCCGAAGTAGTCTCTTAAGACAGTATAGCCTACTAGCTCTTATTTTACTATATATATTAGGCTATACTTACGATATTCGATAATACCCTCGAGGAGATCCTTAAAGATAGTAACGTAAAGTATATTGTAGAATAGCTAGGGATTAAATAGCTATCCGTAAAGAAAACTAAATTCTATCTACTCGGCGCGATCTATTACTCTAAGAGTATAATCGATAGGAACGTAGCGGTATAAGAAGATATCCTACTATATAAACTTCGGTTAGATCCTATAGTAGACTTTATTGTTCGGCTCTAGCTAGTATATAGCGATTAGTAGACCGTATAGCGAATATAGAGTAATAAGTATAAGAATATTGAAAGTAAAAGGCTATTCGAGTATTAGGAATAGCTATTACCTATAGCGGGAATATTCTATACCGCTATAAATCTCTATTATATCCTCGTACGCCTATTCTAGAGCTTTAGCCTCGATACTAGATAGGAGTATAGTATCCTTTACGATAAGGATATATTTAGTACAAAGTATCTCTAAGAGAAGAATCTAAAGTACTATATCCTTCGCCCTATTATACTCTAAGGCTACTCTATAAGAATTATCGCGCTCTTTATAGGAATCCTCGACTAGCGAGAATTCTTACCTAATAGGATAGATATTAACGATCTTAAGGCTATTCGGTCTATCGTCGCTAGCCTTTCGCTATAGGAATACCTTAAAACGCTTAAAACGCTATATAATTAGTATCTACGTCCGACTATATAGCTATCGAGAACATAGGAGTAGATAAGGGATATATTAAAGATAACGCTTCTTTCTCCGTATACTATAGCCTCTAATCCGTAGTAGCCAATTAAATAACTATAGCTAGCCCTACGCCTAGTTTCGTCTTTAGTACTATATCGGCGCCTATATATTACTAAGCTCTAGTTAATACTACGGAATGCGATACGATACTAGGATATTAGTTACATTTAACGTATTCTTCCTTAGTTAGCTATCGTATTCCTTAGTATAGGGTAGTATAACTATAGTTAGGAGATACTACGATTAATATAGATATTAAAATACGCTAAATAACTATTACGCTACGCGATTCTCGTAGGTAGTATTATTAATATAACCGGTAAGATAGGGAAAGGTATTACTATTAATAAGTTATTAGAGCTTATTAATCTATAGTATAAAAACGATATATAGAATTTCAAGAATTTAATCTACGATATTACTAAGATATTCGATCGAGTCTCGTATTCTACGTATATAGCGATAGAAGTTAATATAGCGATCGAGAAGGAGTTTAGCGTAAGGAATAGTACTAATTATTTATATAAAGATACTATATACGATATTTAGGGACTTTCTATAAAGCTCCTTACTATTTCCCGTAGCGCGAGCGCGATTCCCCGATACGAAGATATCTAATGCCCGCTAGATATATACTAAATTAGAATCGATAAGCTAGTCCGAGAAGTCTACGAATTCAATACTAAGTATCCGTAGCGGAAGTTATCTATAACGATTACTCTAGACGGGCTAGCTAATAAGATAGGAGCGGAAGTTAATATCGAGCTAGAAACGATATTCTAGGATAGAATAGAGGATATAGTAGTAAATGTATCTAATCCTCTTAATATATAGATAGATAGATAGATATTTCATTTGCCTATTGTAGTGCCTTTCGGCCTATGCAGGTCCGTTTCTATGTATTGTTTTGGGTAGGAAACCAACTTGGTTAGTAAAAACCTCCCTCCTATCCTATTTACAAGTGTTGTCCTTACTCGTTTCTTTGCTTTCCTTCCTCTAGGGTGTACTAGTGTTATAGTTGTTACCCTCTAACTACCTTGCCTACTGCCCTACCCTTCTTTCCCCCTCTTCTTCCCTCCTTCTTATCTACTCCTTAGTTTCCCTTACTAGTGCAAATTGTTGCACGAATCCCTGTTTGATGATCTACCTTACTATCCTCTTTAGGTCTTCTTTACTTTAGATTAGCTTGTCGTATTCCCTTTCCTTTACTTTTAGTCTCTAATTACTTCTGCCTTTTGACTATTAGAGGTAGACTAGTAGTATATGCTTAGGGTTCTAAGATTAGTAGCTATATTGGCAAGCTCTGCTTTCGATTCCTAAGACGTTTCTTCTAGATAGGTAAGATCTAAGTCTAATGTGTTTAGATCTGATTTAGATGGCTAGGCTTGCTTCGGCCCTATTTAGGTCCTTATAGAGCTAGTAGTTGTACTAACTAAATTTGATTAGTGCCTTTAGGGTTCCTAGTCTAACTTGTGTTTTGTTCTATTCCTACTCCTATAGGTACCTAGCAATTGATTCTACTAGGCTTTGTTTCTTTCCCTTTAGCTTGTCTTCCTTTAGCCTTGTATTTAGTCTTCGAAGCTCCTTCTCTAGCATTTCTCTTGTTAAGACTCTATATTACTCTAGGTCCTTAGCCTTCTAGGGAGTCATTTGTAGTCTGTCTAGCCTCCTAGTCCTAATGTACTAGGCTTTTATCTTGTCTAGTACCTTTTGGATAGTCTGTTAGGCTAGGTATTCTATTGTCTTTACTACATATTGGTATCTTAGTCCCTTAAGGTATTGTTTGATAGGTAGGATCCCTAATTCTATTTCTACTACCCTTGTTAGTATAGTTTTGTATGCTCCTAGGATTTTCTTTAGGCTTTAGGTTTAGGATCTGCTAATTGGTTGCTCAATCCTCTTTAGTGTTTTCCCCTAGGCTATCTATATCTATGCTCTATATAGCATTGCTAGCTTGACAATTGCTTTATACATAACTTTAGCTTTCTCGAATGTAGCCCCCTATATAGAGGCTGTAAGCCTATTAATGGATTGTATGTTAGCATCTGCCCTCTACTTTACCTTCTTTACTTATAGTCCCTAATTCAGTTTTAGGTCTAGCTAGATCCCTAGTACCCTAAGTTCTACTAATAGTTAGGTTTCAAAGCCTTGGATAGTAATTAATCGCTTTATGTTATAGGCTAATTTAGCCTTGCTAAAATGGATAAGCTAGTACTTTTCTAGAGCAAATTTTGCTCTATGCCTCCTTACCTATTTTTTACACTCTTAGTGTTTCTCCTCTAGGATCTTACAGTTAGTTTCTATTATCTTAGACTAGGCTAGGATGTTTGTATTATCTATAAACCCTAATACTAATGTGTTGTTTGATTCTAGGAGTAGGAGTAGGTCTGCTATAAAGATAAGGAAGAGGATTAGGGAAAGTGTTAATCCTTAGGGGATTCCCTTTTTAGTTAGTATTAGGTCTAATTTGAATTTGCCTAGGATAAGCTATATTGATCTTTCCTATAGGAAGGACTAGATGAATTGGACTATCCAGTTTAGTATAGCTTTCTACTTAAGTATATATAGGAGCCTTTTATAGGAGATATTGTTAAAGGCTCCTAAGATGTTAAGGGAGAGGAGGGTTGCTACCTAGTTTTGACTATAGTACTAGATATGCTTAATCTATTCTATGATTAGTTCTATAGCTATTAGTATTAACCTTTTCTTTCTTCCTCCCATTTAGCCTTTAGGAAGGAT
>LFZO01000576.1:0-30445 GCA_001578225.1 Pseudocercospora musae
ATATATTAACGTATTCCTTTATATCCCGTATACTATTTAGCTAGTAGTATTTGCGCGATAGTAGCTCGTACGACCTCTCTATACTATAGTATCCGGCAAGCTTACTATCGTAGTATCGCTTAACAATCTCTTATCGGAGCGAATACTCGGTAGGAATATAGAGCCTACCTTTGTATCGTAGATGTCTATCGGTATTAACTAACTAACTCTTACTAGATCTCGTCTTCCTCCTACTCGCAAGCTTGTTAATAAGCTCGATAGTAAAGGCGTCCCTCTACTAAGTACGTAATAGCTCGGTTATAAACGATTAACTATTACCTTATATAAGTTCGCTTAATAGTATCCTCGCTATCTTGCGTAGTACGTACTATATATATCTAATAGCGCTAGTAGCCGGATTATCTATATTATCTTTAATAGTACTATCGCTATAAATAGCAATGTCTACTATAGAGTTATTATAACTCGAGCGATCGACGTCCTTCTTAACGCGTACTAGAAGTACGATAAGGATAGCTTTCTATCTATTATTAGCGTAGGTTCCGGAAGTCCGCTTATCCTACTATTACTATACGGCAATGTCTATAGTAATCTTATACTATAGGATAGGAAACAATGTATTAATAGACTAGGTCTCGCTACTATAATTAGGCCGCCTCGACGGGCTATTAGTAGGGTTACTAACTCCTAGCCGATATAATACATTAAAGTTAAACCTAGCGAGGTAGACGGCCTATCGTGCCTATCTACCTATAACCTTCGTAACCTTCGTAATACTACGGAGGTTGTTGTAATCGGTATATACTTGTATCGTATACTATACGCCGTCGAGATAATGCCGCTAGTACTTGAATACTTCTACGATTACTAATAACTCCTACTCGTACGTCTTATATCGGATCTCGGCGTCGAGTATCTTGCGTAAGAAGAAGGCAACCGGGTACTAGTAGTTATCGGTAGTAGACTATTGCGACATAATAGTAGATATAGTAAACTATAAAGCGTTAGTTTTAATACGAATTGGCTTATCGGGTACGAAGTAATAAAGTAGCGGTATATTAGTAAAGCGTTGCTTTAGGATATTAAAGATAGCTTACGTCTTATCGGTCTACTTAAGCATTCCGGAAGGGTTAGACTTAGTCTTTGTAAGATTAGTAAGCGGCGATGTAAGCCGTACGTAGCCTTCAATAAACCGTCGGTAGAAGTTAGTAAAGCCTAGGAACGACTAGAGTTCCTTAATAGTCGTAGGGGTTAGCTATTTAGTTATAGATTTAATGCGATCGGGGTCTACTTTAATACTATTAGTTAATACGATGAAACCTAGGAAGGATACTTCTTTTACTACGAAGGTATACTTAGAAGGCTTATAGTATAAGCTATATATTCGTAAGCGATCGAGGACCTTCTATACCGCTATCTAATAGTCCGCAATGTCCGGCGAATACGTATAGATTAGTATATTATCTAGATAGACTACGTAGAGGTAATCTAGTAGACCGGATAGAGCCTAGTTAATATAAGATTAGAATGTAGTAGGGGTATTGGCTAGTCTAAACGGTATAACTAGGTATTCGAAGTAACTATAGTAGGTACGGAATATAGTCTTCTACTTATCGCCCTTGCGGATATAGATACGGTAATAGGCGTCCTTTAAGTCTAGTATAGTATAAAAGTAGGTACTAGACAACCGGTCTAGTATCTTATTAATTAACGGAAGCGGGCATCGGTTCTTAATAGTAATAGTATTAAGCCCTCGATAGTTAATATATAGGCGTAGGCTACTATCCTTCTTTAGGACGAATAGGATAGGTATACCTATAGGGCTATTACTATATTGTATCCGTCTATTAGCAAGGTTCTCGTCTAGGTACTTACGCAATATAGTAAGCTCTCGCTTACTAAGATTGTAAAGCGGCCTAAACAGTACCTCCTTGTCTTCGATAACTTTAATCTTATAGTCCGTCTCTTTAAGTAGTAGTAATATCGATACTAGGTAATACTTAAATACTTCAATATATATATTACGGATCGGTTATAGAATATAGGCAAGCTACTTAGGTTTAATACTATCGGATAGTATAGGCTTATTATCTTCTTCGAGTAGACCGGTAGTAGTATCGGAAGGATTACTAGGGTTATTAGATATAAGCTTGCCTATAAACATTACTTTAGCATTATTAGGATATTCGTTAATATTAATGTATTTAATATCTTCCTTCGTAGCAATACCGAAGCGCTATTGCTAGTTGCCTAGGTCTATAGTAATAGTATACTACTTCAAGATAGGGTTGCCGATAATAATAGTAGCTCCGCAATATAGGTTATCTATGTCGACTACGTAGGTAGTAAAGTCTAGTAGTCGTTTATTGCCGAGATCGTCCTTTAGGACTATGTATACATAATAGGTACCGTAGGTCTCGTACCGAGCTTCGTTAAACTAAGCAAGGGTTAGTATATCGGTATAGAGCAATTGTCGGAGGTCTAGATACTTTGTAGTACGATAATCGATAAGGGTACTAACTAAGTTGCCTAGGTCTAGTATAACTTTAGCCTTATAGTTAGTATTGTATATATCGTATAGGAGATAGTCGCGAGTAATTACTAGTACAATGTTAATAGTCTTACGCTATACTAGGCTAATAGTTAGTATAGCGCTTATTCTTTTTTCGACTAATTAGAAGAGCCTATAATAGGGGTAGAATTAGTATCCTAGGTCTTCTTCCTATNTAGGTCTCGTACCGAGCTTCGTTAAACTAAGCAAGGGTTAGTATATCGGTATAGAGCAATTGTCGGAGGTCTAGATACTTTGTAGTACGATAATCGATAAGGGTACTAACTAAGTTGCCTAGGTCTAGTATAACTTTAGCCTTATAGTTAGTATTGTATATATCGTATAGGAGATAGTCGCGAGTAATTACTAGTACAATGTTAATAGTCTTACGCTATACTAGGCTAATAGTTAGTATAGCGCTTATTCTTTTTTCGACTAATTAGAAGAGCCTATAATAGGGGTAGAATTAGTATCCTAGGTCTTCTTCCTATATTTAGCGGTAGTACGATCGATGCGTACTTAGTCCTTAGCTTTGTCGTAGTTAGAAAGAAGGTAACTAGTACTATTGTAATTGAAGTATTTATATCTAGCTAATAGCTTATTATCTTTATTACTCGGTCGATCGGTGTTATACGGCTAGTTACCTCTACCGCGACCTCTACTACGCTAGGAATTACTACCTCGATAGCGACTACGCCTACGGCCGCGTTACTAATTATTATTGTTAGTATTATTAGAATAGCCTTAGTTACCTCCTCGTCTACGGTTGCCGCCTCGGTTACCGCGGTGACTACTATTAGCTAGTAGCTTAGTCTTATAGATCTTCGTATCTAGTAATACTTATTGCTTAATAGCTTACTTAGTAATATCGACCTTAAGTATAAAGTTTATGCGATCTAAGCCTTACTCCTATACTCGTCGGTAGTCTAATTCAAGTATTAGGCCCTATCGAAGCTTAGGTCTAAGCTCGGAGATCTAAATAGTATTAGTCTTAGTAGGTAGATCGTCTTTAATAGCTTTTAGTCGGGTCTCAAAGGCTCGTCCTATTTCATTAGCTTACTACTTAGTATATATGTATTGTTCTTAAGCGCGTTACTATCGTAGGATCGGATTACTAAGTATATTGAGTATAATATCTTTGTAAGTCCGCTATTCGATAGTATATTGCTTAGTAAGCGAGTCGAAGTAATCGTCCTATATGCGCTTAGGGTTACTATTAATATATTGTATAGTATAGACGACTAACGAATAGTCGTCTAGTAGAGCCCTTAGTATATTACGTCGATTAAGCTTATAGTTATAGATATAATTATTATATTGCTTTCGACTAGAGCCGTCGAATATAGTATAGTCCTTGAGCTTAGTATCCTTCTTCTATACCGGTAGACTAGATAGACTAGTAGTAGTGCGATCGGCGCTAGGGTTCAACTTCGCGCGTAGGCGCTTAATCTTATTATTAATATCGACTACTACTTTCTATATACGTAGTATCTCTAGCTTATCGGTCCGGCCTCTTAAGTACTAGTCCGCGGTTAGCGGTCCGAATATAGTATAGCCTTTACGCTAACCGATAATATAGGCATTATTAGTAATAGTACTATTGTTAGCTATTTAATACGTGTTTGTTTACTTACTAAGAATAGCGATAACGAGGGTTCCTATAGTGCGGATATAGCGGAATTAGAGTGCCTTAATTTAGTACGCTTAACTTAGTATAATAGACCGTATAGAAGGTCTTGGTTAATGATTGGTACGGTTAAACTAATGGTTGTGTAGGTATGGGTCCTATCTTAGGCGCAATGTACTCAATTTAGCGAATTTCCGGCTATACTACTAAATTGGTAGACTATCTAGCTACTACCCTTAAAGGGTAGATCGAATACTATGTAATACGGGTTATGTAAGTAGGTAGATAGTAGTTAGTAAATGAATGTAGTATTCGATAGAGGTCTAAGAGGAGAGGGAGGAAGGTTAGGAAGTTAGGCTAGCGCCAAGCCCTACCTAAGGCACCTAGACCCTAGCTTTACTCGAGCCGATTATATATTAATTACATATAGCTAACAAGAGGGCAGATACTAATATGTAATCTATTAATAGGCTTACAACCTCGATATAGGGGGCTATATTCGAGAAGGCTAAAGTTATATATAAAGCAATTATTAAGCTAGCAATGCTATATAGAGTATAGATATAGATAGCCTAAGGGAAAATACTAAAGAGGATTAAGTAACTAGTTAGTAAATCCTAAACCTAAAGCTTAAAGAAAATCCTAGGAGTATACAAAACAATACTAATAATAGTAGTAGAAATGGAATTAGGGATCCTACTAGTCAAACAATACTTTAAGGGACTAAGATACTAATATATAGTAAAGACAATAGAATACCTAGCCTAATAGACTATCTAAAAGGTACTAGACAAGATAAAAGCTTAATATACTAGGACTAGGAGGCTAGATAGACTATAAATAACTCCCTAGAAAGCTAAAGACCTAGAGCAATATAGAGTCTTAATAAGAGAAATGCTAGAGAAGGAGCTTTAAGGACTAAACATAAGGCTAAAGGAAGACAAGCTAAAGGAAAAGAAACAAAGCCTAGTAGAATCAAATGCTAGATACCTATAGGAGTAGGAATAGAATAAAACATAAGTTAGACTAGGAACCCTAAAGGCACTAATCAAATTTAGTTAATACAACTACTAGCTCTATAAGGACCTAAATAGGGCCGAAGTAAGCCTAGCTATCTAAATTAGATCTAAATATATTAGACTTAGATCTTACTTGTTTAGAAGAAACGTCCTAGGAATTGAAAGTAGAGCTTGCTAATATAGCTACTAATCTTAGAACCCTAAGCATATACTACTAGTCTACCCCTAATAGTTAGAAGGTAGAAGTAATTAGAGACTAAAAGCAATAGAAAGGGAATATAACAAGCTAATCTAAAGTAAAGAAGACCTAAAGAGGATAGTAAAGTAGATTATTAAATAGGGATTCGTATAACAATTTATACTAGTAAGGAAAACTAAGGAGTAGATAAGAAGGAGGGAAGAAGAGGGGGAAAGGAGGGTAGGGTAGTAGGCAAGGTAGTTAGAGGGTAACAACCATAATACTAGTACATCCTAGAGGAAGGAAAACAAAGAAACGAGGAAGAACAATACTTGTAAATAGGATAGGAGGGAGGTTTTTACTAACCAAGTTGGTTTCCTACCTAAAACAATATATAGAAATAGACCTACATAGGCCGAAAGGCACTACAATAGGCAAATAAAATATCTATCTATCTATTAAGAAGTAACGGATTGCTATAGTAGCTTAATAGACTAAGAAGTTATAAGAAGAGCGTTAAGAGCTTACTAAGTAACTAGCTCTAGCTAGGAAGAAGCTTAATAGTACTAAAGATAGTACTAGATTAATAATTAATAATATTAGGTATCTACTTAATAGCGGAAGGGTTACTAACCGTACTATAGTTACTAAGGCATAGCGATATATTACTTAGCTTAGCGACAAGGTAGAAGCCTTTAAGCAAGTAGAGGTAAAGGTACGATACGTACGAGATCTATAGAATATACGCTAGAGTAATATTAAAGATACCGAGACGAAGATAGTAGTACTTAAAGGTATAGTTACTAAGGCTAATAAAGCGGACAAATAAGTAATAGACGACCTTATTATCTTAGATTATACTATTAAGCTAAGTAATACTATTAAATAAGAGCCGAACGACGCCGACGACGAGAGCGATATATACGCTCTTAAAGGTACTTAAATTAGTAGCTTTAATAACGATATTAAGCTCCTTAATCTATAGTAACTTAATCCTCGTTTATTCCCTAAGTCTTAGGATCTCTAACGAAACCGGCTTCTTAGCTAACGATAAGGTCTAACTAATTATAACTCGAGAAATACCTATTAATAGTTAAAAGTATATATAATCGATATATCTCGGTCGATTAAGTATACTCGTAAGTTAGAGTCCGACTTTAGAGAAGCTAGCTTTCTAGTATATATATATATACTATTATACTATAACTATTTTATTATACTTTATCTTTATATTATATATACTTATTATATATATTAAGACCTTTCATTTGCGCTATTTAGTATATCTATATATAGTATAGTTAATATATTCTCGATAGTAAGGACTATTAGCTACTATAATACTATCCTCTTAATATAGGCTTAGTAGTACTTAGCTATTCGAGTAGGGATATAACTATATAATTATGTATTACTATATTCTATCGATATATAATATATATAATTATAGAACTATATAACTCGATACTACGATTATTTTAGTATAAAAATTAATAGAATTGTATTACTATATATTGTATAGTAATTCGTAGAAGTATTAATATAGAACGCCGAGATGCTAACAAATATGCGCTAACGAAAGGGAGGGAACACGAAAGGATGGCTACATACGTTATCTGACATGCTTGTATGTATCTAGAGTATATACCCATTTGACAAGGATCAACAGACATCCACAACGCCACCAATGTCTCCCAACGGCATGCGGGACTTTTATTAAAACACGACATATACACAGGCAGCACGAAACAGTATTCCTGCATCGATCGCCTTAGCACCATATGACCACTGCCTTGGCTACACGGAGACGCAGCGTACATCTCTTCCAAACACTCTTGTCACAGATGACTTATCGGATGGAGTCTGTCTGGTGCACCACTTCCGGCTCACCCAAGCTCGTGCTTTCTGATGGCGGCCCCCCTATGTTCCCTTGAGACTTCCTAGTTCGCAGTCGCGTACTCGGGTCTGGGAAGCTCATACTGCTGCTAAAGGAGACTGTTCGGATCTCCGGCGTGGCCTGGTCAAGCCGCAAGACTTCAGACCATGTCTCCAGCTGGTTATAGGAATACCTATTGCCATCACCGAGTCGGCCGCACTCTCGCACATAGCAGATCTGTCAAGAATACACCTCCAACCCTAATTCGGACAAGTGCTTAGGGCTTCGCTTCAAAAGTTGCCGAGAATGCTTGATGCCTGAGATCTGAGATGCACTCCACACATGGCAGTTCGGACGGCACATGAATATGTCGCTTGCCTTACGCCAGTCCATCCGGCTCCCGAACCACACCCCGGTGGACACACCAGGGCAGAGATGCTGCTTGACCAATACCAGTCCAGCCCAAATCTGGGGCCCCAGACAGCACGTGTCAGCGCTGTGTCAAGACCCCGTGCATTGATATAGACAGCTTCTCTCACCACTGCCACAGAGCAGACTCCGTCTCGCCATCTCGCCATTTGTCTTCCCACCTTCACATCACCGTCGCCACGCCGTCCGCTGTTCAGTGTTCACTATGTCTCAATGGCGGCATGCATTCTCGCTTTCGAAGCAGCAGGTCGCTGAGGCCACACCACCAGGCACCACCAGACTTGTTGGTATGTGTTCCCTCACTGTCTTCAGACGTGCCTTCGATTTCTTGCAAAACTTGCATCAATATGCAGCGCACCGGTAGATCGCATTCACCTCTATACCGCCGAACACATAGCTACAATGACCATTCGAGCATTGACTGATTGATTTGCGCTAGAACACGAGAACCACGATCACATTGCACTGATTCCACCGCCGACTTTGAGCCCGAGAGACCCTCTGAACTGGCCGCTATGGCGAAAATGGACCCTTCTCCTGATCATGTCCATCTACTGTGGATCGGCAAATTTTGCCGCAGCATCGATTGCTCCAGCTCTTTCAATCCTCATGGCGCAGCTACCCCAAGCATGGCATCGGCCGCCTCCAAAGTTCAGTAGTCTCACTCATTTGGTGGCAGTCAACGTGCTCATGGTTGGACTGAGCAATATTATCTGGGTGCCACTCGCCAATACCTTCGGACGAAGACCGATCCTCATCACTGCCATGGCCATCGGTGTTGCCGCCACCATCTGGTGTGCAGAAGCTGAAAACTTCTCCAGCTTGCTCGCGGCTCGAGCCATACAAGGCTTTGGTCTCGGCCCAGCTGATACTCTTGCTGCCAATGTCGTTGGCGAGGTCTTCTTCGTACACGAGAGAGGACGAGCGATGGTGCGTATTCGAGGAATCCTCCAATGAAATCTGAATTCCAACTAACGCTCACGTACAGGCCGTCTACACTCTCTTCTTGTCCGGTGGTTCCTTCCTTGGCGGGCTCGGAGGTGGCTATATCGCAGCATACCAAGGATACAAATACATCTTCTGGATCAGTCTCGCGCTCCTCGCTTTCTGCTTGGTGTGCGAAATCCTCCTGGTGCCTGAAACCACCTTCGACCGCGAAACCCAGCTTCTACGAGACCTCGAATACAACTCTGGCGAAGGGGCAATCGGCAAAGAGAAGGACACCATCGATATGATCGAACAAGCATCTGTATCACCACCTTCATACCACGATGGCCCTTTCACCTTCGGCCAAAGTCTCAAAGTCGGAATATATCGCGGCAACCTCTTCCGTAACTTTCTCGCACCTTGGTACAGTCTTGCTTTTCCAGGCACATGGGTCGTCATGTTACACTACGGTGGTCTCCTCGGTGGCCTCGTCACCATCTCCACGGTCGGCCCCCAATTCCTCGCCATGCCACCTTACCTCTGGGGCAACAACGTCGGTCTCCTCAACCTCGGAGGTCTCGTCGGCGCCCTCGTAGGAGGAGTCATAACCTTCTTCATGGCAGATTTCGCGACAAAGCGTCACGCACGCAAAGAATCCCACGGTCTCGCGGAACCGGAGTCGCGGTTACCTGTCATGTTCCCAGCTCTCTTCCTCGCAACGACAGGAATCTGGACGTTTGGCTTCTGTGCTGCCAACCCTTCGGAGCATGCTTGGGTCGGTATGTGCGTTGGTCTCGGAATGGTCGGGGCAGGTATCACGCAGGTTCCATCTGTCGGATTCAATTATCTGATCGACGCGTATCACGTCGTTGCGGCAGATTGTTTCGTCATGACGACCATTATGCGAGCCGTGGTGAGTTTTGCTTGGACTTTCTTCGTGAGTGACTGGATCGGGAAGGATGGTGCTGCTCTGCCTTTTGGAATTTTCGGAATGCTCATGGGCGTGTTTGCTCTCCTGACGATCCCGTTGTGGTTGTTGGGGAAGAGGATGAGGATTGCTACGGCTGGGTTGTTGCCTAACGTTGAGCAGTAAATAAATGTACCATATAGCAGAGACTTTCAATGTATGAACGACTTTGATGACCAAGTCTAAATCTTGTGCGCCTTCTTCTCTATGCTTCACTAAATCTATTCGTAAATCTTCTTCGGCCCTTGGAAGATATATATGAGTGAAAAAAAAGTATCTCGAACAGGATGGATGGGAGCAAGCAAGCGTGGAAGCAGGGCGGGGCATGTAGGACAGAGATCTTGCTGATTCTCTAAACCATGAAAAAAAAAGTACAACTTGACTACACATCCCTCCTTCCGCTCGAAAGCATGCATCACTCATCATCCTCATAGTTCATAATCCTTTCATATCCCATCTCAGAACTTCTGCTGCTGCGCAATCTCCCGATCCCTCTCCGTCATACTCCCAGTAAGCGACGCCCTCCTCTCCTCCTGCATTTTATCCTGATACTGATGTTCCGCAGCCTTGGTATGCATCTGACTCGCCACATAGTTCCCAGTCGTCTTGTCATTATTCGTGAAGAAACACGCGAGAATAATCGCCGTGCCTGAGAATGCAGCGGAGACGAGGAAGACTGTGCTGCCGGCTTGAGAGAGAGGGTAGTTTGAATTGACTTACACTACCGCAGAGGCCACCACCCTCGCCGATTTCTTCTTGAGATCGCAAGTGAAAGGTTGAAGTGGTGGTGGAAATGCCCTCGAGCAGTCCCATAGCGAAAGCTCCCGGAACCAGAAGACCAACGGTAAGATGACGGTCACCGAGATTGGCAGAGCAAGAAGTCATAAGCGCACAGCCAGTAACAGCAGCACCGATAGCACACCACTTTGGACCTATGAACCAACCACTCGAAGAAGCCGTGGCAGATCTGAGCGAAGACGAAAGCCATAGCAGTGAGAACAGCAAGGGTCCCGATGTCGTAGGTGCTGATCTCGCCTCGTGCGTAGTAGACATTGTTGACGACTTGTGGGAACACGATCCCGAACCCGTAGTACACGCAAGCTCAGAGACCGTTGTTGACAGCAGCGCACATGAATCGTCGGTTCTTGAAGAGATGGAGTGGAAGGTATGGCTCCTTGCCTCGCTTCATAATCACAATCTCGTAGGCTGGCAGGATCAGGAAAAGCGTAATGCCGCCGGCGACTGTCGTTCCGATGACTTGGCCAGATTTCCATGGGTACAAGACACCGCCCCAGTTGAGGCCGAAGATGAACATGATCAGTCCAGCGGTGTACAGACCCACACCAACCCAGTCGAAGTGCAGCAGAAGATCTTTTGCAAGCTTCTGCCTGTGAAGCATAGAGAAGGTCGGTGGGTGGTAGAAGAAGAACCAGGCCAGAATACTGGTGACGTTGATCGCGATCAGGAAGTAGAAAGAGTTCCTCCAGGTTCCTGGGTACTGAAGGAAGCTGTATGCGACTCTGGCAGAGAGCGGCGAGCTAGGAACTGTCATGAGGTAGCAGTAGGAATTTGCCAGATATCGATACTTCATTGGCACAAGCTCTGCAACGACTCAGAAGAAAGACTGTTGGAAAGCGACTGCCACACCGATAAGAGTTTCTGCACCGATGATCGTGTTGACGTTCATCGCGACGGCGCCGTCGATTGAGCCCATGAGGCCGAGAAAAGATCCGAAGATGAAGAACCATCGTCGACCGAAGATATCTCAGAGTTTGCCAACCATTAAGAAAAATACAGCACCACCACAGATGTTGACTAGAGGGACCCAGTTGATGTTCGGTGAGGGTCCGATGTCTGCGTCGATGGCTCCGAGGATGGGCGCAACAAGACCGAAACCTGGTTTCATGTATCAGTACTTTAGTTCTCTCGCTTCGTGGCGTGACGCTTTCACCTCCAATGCCACCCATAAACGCCATGCCAATGGCGAACATGGTACCGATGTAGTTGACGGAAAGCCAGTACTTTCCATCGATTTGATCAGCATTTCTTCCCTTGGCTTCCTCGGCACGATCATCGTCGTCTCGATGATTCATGACCGTCGCGTCGCCAACATAGTCGCGTGGGTGCTATCCTCCATGCTCGGCCTTCTCATCATGCTCATCATGCTCGACAACACTACGGTCAGCAGAGAGTCGTCTCTTGATGGCGTCCATGATGATGACTGCTGAAGGACGATAGGAAGTCTAGTCTAAGTGAAGGCACAAGAGATGAGAAGGGGGAAAGGAAAGGCGGTGGTGGTGAGGAGGAGGGTCATATTTCATTGCCTCGTAAGAAGCCATAATAGAGAATGTGTAGCTTCCAGATGGCCGGGTCGAGGCGATAGCAACGTGCTTGTGGGGATAGCGTCGGGGTGGACCCAGACTTCTCCAGACTTCTCCAGACATGTGCATATCGATGCAAAGCATGTCGACAGGCACCAAAAGAGCTTGAAGGATTCAAAGCCTCACACGTGGCGAGCCGTTCCGAGCAGGCTTTTCGAAGCAAAGCAGGCGGAGGCCGAGTGTAGCCTTCTGGGCCAGCAGGAAGTCTTACGCGCAGTAGAACGAGAGGAAATGTGCCGAGTGGCTGTTTGGTGCGCGAGACGGGTCAAGCATGTTCAGATGGTGGTTGAGGATGATGACGGTATCGAGGATCGAGAGGTGAAGTCGAGATGCGGTGTGTTCCCGCTGAATCCCTGCAATTGAATATTCATTCGACTTTACGCATTCCTCGTCATTTCTTGCTTCCTGTCCATCAATATCTGCTGCTACAACGATGTGCCCGCCCCGCCCCGCCTCGAGGACTCTTCTGAATTGGACTGAGGCCTCCCGACGACCAACATACTCTTCAAATTACTACGCCGCCGCATACTACCATAGCCAAGTCTAGAACTCGAATCCGCAAGTGTCACGTGATGAAGCAGGCAGGTCAAGTTGGTCGTTTGTGTGACTTGTCCTGCGATGGCAGACATGGTATAGAACCGCTGCACGAAGGCAATGTTTCGCTGCGATGCTTCGAGGTGCTCTGGCATTTCGTGCAGAGCTCATCTCGTACGCACGCGACATGGCGTACGCCGTACGGTGCCTGTGATGTGCTCCTCTCCCGCCTAGGCTTGCGCATAGCGTCCGCGGTTGCATCTGACCGCAGACAAGGTCAAGAAGTTCCGCTACCTTTTCGTCGAGCAATGATAGCGGAGGGCCAGGTGATTACACCATTTTCGTGTCGACATTGCTGACCGCACGAGCGGCACGCGTGAGGTGTCCGACTCATGGTCCGTCGTGGAGGGCTCACGCACACTTGGCAACGTCAAAGATCGATCCTGGTCATCAGCAACAGCAAAAGTGCCGATGAGGGCTGACGAAGGCTTGCAGGCCATGCTTTATGCTTTTCTCTCTACCAAGCGCCTCGCGAAAACAAATTTTCAGATCATCTAATCATCAACAGTGGGCGCAAATGTGGCCGTGGGTGCTCGACCAGAATGAGCATTCCGCGGATGCGAGGCTGCGCTTACCACTGCCCAATTGGCGAAAGCTAGGGTGCTAGCCAGGCTCATCAAAGCCTTCCACTACTCTCCCCATCAGTGCCTCAGCACAGGTCAGGCTCCCCCCAGGATGGTCGTAGGAGAAAGTCCCCTCAAAATTCTCGTACGCCTTTCCAATGCCTCACGACAAATCGAATCCCGCACCGCTGTTGACGGCAGCGAGTAACTTCTCTCTCAATACCGCCTCGCTCTTATACATCGGCAGCTTCAGGAGATTGACGCAAGTACTCGTCGTAGGATATCGATTCTCATCGCTTCCGCTATCACGAATGGAGAATCTCGGATTCAGATGATCGAACCCCAAAAGCGGCCCACGAGGAGTTGATGTGACGAATTTGAGCACCTTCCTTCGATCTTGGTCCTCCATCTTCTGCATGACATTCCAGAACATTTGCACACTCGGGTGCTCCATTCCATCATTTCCAATGACATACGTGCCACCGTATTGTGTGTTGCGACGGAGATCATTGACGTCAATGCCAGCAGCGGCACCGCCGATGAGAGTCTGGAGCTCTGACTGATTGAACATGCTGAGCCAAGAAGGTTGAATAATGTCGCCGAGACCCCGAAGGAACATGCGCGTTTGCTGGAAAGCTTGCCGCGCGAGCCGATATGCTGCGATCTGGTTGATGTATTGAAGACGGTTTTCGTTCGTCACAGCGATGTTACCACCATGCGGGACCAGGTCGACTTCAACGACGCGCTTGCCATCTGGTGGGCCGACTTCATCGTTCACTGAGAAAGTCATTCCCAACTCTTCCGCGTTGTCCGCATTTTTGACCTGGAGCAGGCCTCGGTACAGACCCTCGTCCAGCTCACGGAGATCGTTGATGTTTGGCCTGTAGTGCGACTCAGATCGTGCGCTACCGGCCCCGCCTGTCAGAGCCCACTTCTTCAAGAAGAACCCAGCAAACGAGACGTCGACGAGTATTCCTTCATACAAGCACTTTCCGATGATACGACCGAGAAACTCGTACTGCCTGCCGAGATCGCGACATGCCTCTGCGACCTCAGGCGACCTCTCGCTGAAGCCATACAGCTGGTGTTGCAATTTCAGATCTTCAAATATGGTGGGATTGGGATACAAAAGATGTTCTTCGTTCTCGACGAAGAATCGATGGCCGGACGCTGTTGGGTCTTGGTCGAAAGCCTGGCTGATGACACTGGTGAGGAACTCTTTGGTGACTCCACCACCATCGATACCGGCTTCAGGCATGTCCCACTGATCAAGAAATGTGATTTGGATAGGCTCTTTGAGATCGGCTCCTAGGTCGTAGAACTGCTCGTAGGCATCCTGGAACTCCTGGGTGCGCTTGACCTTAGCATGATGTCGCGCAAGAAGATCTCGAGGCGGCCCTTGTTGAGGCTGGAACATCATCTGCTGTCGCCAAAGATCTGGGTCTGTGGTGCCAAAACGTCGCTTTTCCTGGTCGAGGCGGACGAACTGTCGGAAGATCTCGACACGAGTGCGAAAGGGTATGAAGAAGGGCATATTTTGGAGAATCTCCAGCTTTGGCGCCATTGACTCCAGATATCGTCGCCTGCTCGCCTTCCGCTGTGCACGCGCTCTTGCTTCTTGTGAACGAAGTACCCGAGCGTAGGAGCTCGCACCTGTGCGTGGAGTGTCAAATCGATCATTGAAGTCATCGTCGGAGTCTTCATCTTTGTCCTCATCTTCTTGCTGTTGGATGACGTGTCTTGACTCTTCCTCAATGACCACGTCCTGCGTAAAGGCGTCCATGTTGAATCGCTCCGTCATCAACCAATGGCCCTTTGGCAGGAAGTTCCGTCGAGAGTCGCGTTCGTAGACTGCGCGCAGGAGACTGGTGACCACTCCTTTCAAGTAGTCTACAGTGAGCCCTGGTAGCTGTGCAATGAGCAGGGGTGAGTTATTGGTCGAAGAATCGTTGCTCGGCGGTGCGTTTCCAAACCGACTTTTGGTAGCAAAGAGTGAGCCCTGATCCCTTGCCGGCAGAGCATCAGAATTATTCAAGCTGCCAGCATCATAGACCAGTGTGAAGCCAAGATTCTTCAAGAAAGTCACCAGATGGGCAACATCTGGCACAGGAACAGCGCTGTTTCGTTTGCTAACAGGACTCTTCCCCATGAACTCCTCGTCGTCCATGATCTTGAGGTCGAAAGAAAACATCTCCAAAAAGACAAGTATTATAGTCCAGTCGTCTCGTTCGCGTGATGACGAAGTTCTGTTCCTCAGAAGCTGGACTACACCCCGGGAGGAAGACCAAATATCTGAGAAGACCTGAGTCTGCTGCGTCGCATGCCACAAGTAAGTGGTAGGTGACGGGCTGTCGACACGAGTTGGCCCAAGGTGCAGCCACATGCGAATTTCGTCTGATCTGCGTGGGAAGCATCGCAATAAGGTAAGAGCGTAACCAGCAAGGGCTTGAGCGTCGCGATCGCCGGACAAGTTCTGCTTGCCGACCAGAAGATTACGTATAGACTTCTGGTCCAAAAGCGAATCGACCTGTTTCTGCATGAAATTGTTCAAGGGCAAGCCAGACTGTACACTGGCCAATATGCCATTATCATAAGCAGAATTATCGAGATCAAGCGGCGTGCTTTCGAAGTCGACACTATCTGCGAGAGAACCAAGCAGTTGACTGACAGCACTCATGAATGCCAAGCTCGATCGATTCTCAATGAGTGAAATCAGATTGCCGAGAAGCCATATTCGCGACCTTGTCGACAGTTCTCGCTGCAAGACGCGTGCTCTAGACGTGAAAGATGGAACCTGTGCCAAGCAAGAAGTCACGGCCTCCGATAATGCCTCCGCATCTATGGCGGTTCGGAGCAGACTAGCAGTCTCTTGATCCAGCGGCCTCGCAAGCAGTACTGCCAAGCCCTCATACGCTGCACGAGATTGGAGCGGGGCAAGAAGCGCTCCTTGCAAAGAGTCCCGGGGCAAGTCTGCTCCGCTGGAGGTGAGAGCTTCATAATAGCTCACGGCATCTTCAGAGCTGAAAGATGTCTGTCTCGCGGCAAAGGTCAAAATGCCCAACACGGTTCGATCATTGTCGCGATCGGGCTGTACGCGTGCTCGGAGTGCTGCTATGCAGGCTCGCTGAAGCTTCGAGTACGCTCGAGACCACTCTTCCCCCTTGCACTGCACTGTGTCGCTCGTGGTGATTTGTCGTGTGCCGTACCAAGCAAGTCGCTTGACATCGCTTGGCTCTCTTCTGGGGCTGAAGAATAACAGCAGGCGCCTGAGCTGCCCAAGACTTTCATCCGCCGTGCTGTACGCTCCGTTTGCTCTCTCCTCTTGCTCGTCCCAGACCTGCCGCCATATCTTGAATGTTCTTCGCCGGCTACTGTGACCTCTGAATGTCTTCTGAACCTTTGACGCCGCCTGTGTTCGCTCCCTCTGGATCTGACGATGGATGCGATCCTGCTGCGCAGATGCGACTGCTTGCTGTGCTCCACTCGCGCCGCCGCCGGTGCTTCCGTTGCTTTTCGCGAAAGGGTTTCCAGGCCTGCCGGACAGGTTTACTTGACGAGGCCGCCGGCTGGTACCAGAGAATGTCTGGTACATCATTTTACTCAAGCCTGTTGATGGTATGTCGATAACGATAAAGATGCTTGCGAGACACTACCGGGGTCGGCAGCGATTCGAAGTCAACGGTTCGGCATGCAAAGTGAGGCTCGCTGTTCGATCGAAGGGAAGGTTCGGCCGTCACTTCATCACCTATGTATTTTGCACGTAGTCATCTGTCTTCCGTCGTTGCCACCACTGAACGTTGGACGATCGATGCTGAGCTAAGGTCGCAGTAGAACTAGATGCTACAGTAGTTCTAGCGGGGCGGCACGTGCAAGAGCCCGCCGCGGATGTGAAGTCATTGTCCCCGACGCAAGGGAGTTTGGACTCTAGAGGATGCCATTCTGAGCCATCGCAGACTGCGGTGGCAAGGAATGGCCCGGACTGACTACATAGAACTGGACAGCCGTGCGAGCTCCGCCATGTCTGCGATAAGCAACAACAAGCAGCCATCCGCATCCGACAGCCCCGTCTCGAAAGGCACAGGCACGGCGACAGTGACAGTGCTCACCGAGCGATATACTGATGTGCCTAATCAGGAAGCAGCTGGAAGTTCCCATCGACCAGGAACATCGGATTCCCTTCGGCAAGTCTCGACCTTCAACAGTCATGCCGGGAGGCCGATGGAGTACCGCGTCTACAGACGCCGCTGGCTCGGCCTTGTACAGCTGGTTCTACTGAACATTGTCGTCAGCTGGGACTGGCTGACGTTTGCCGCTGTCTCCGGGACGTCTTCAGAATACTTCAGAGTTAGCGAAAGCGCGATCAACTGGCTGAGCACAGGATTTCTCTTCGCGTTTGCCGCTGCGGCTCCCGCTGTGATCTGGGTATTGAACCACTACGGACCTAAGATGTCGATTGTCGTGGCAAGCGCACTTGTTCTGATCGGCAACTGGATTCGCTATGCTGGCACTCGAGCCAACAACGGCCATGGCGATTTTGGTGTTGTCATGTTCGGTCAAATCATCATTGGGCTGGCGCAACCCTTCGTGCTTGCCGCGCCCACACGATACAGTCAAACGTGGTTCAGTGATCGAGGTAGAGTGTCTGCAACAGCTCTTGCATCGTTAGCGAACCCCTTCGGAGGCGCTCTGGGCCAGCTTATCGGACCTTTCTGGGCTGAAGACATATCTGGCATCCCAAACATGGTTTTGTACACTTCTATTACATCTACAGTCGCAGCTTTGCCAGCCATCTTCATACCAGCTAAGCCGCCGACACCACCATCAGCAACAGCAGCTGCCGAGAAGCTGGACCTTCGACAGGCGTTTTGCGAGCTTCCCGGGAACGCCTCCTTCTTCCTCATTCTCATACCATTCTCTGTCTATGTTGGCTTCTTCAACGCTACTTCAAGCTTGATCAACCAGATTTTCGAGCCATACGGCTTCTCGGAAACAGATGCAGGCATCGCAGGTGCCTTGTTGATAGTGGTCGGGCTCGTGGCTTCAGCGATTGTGTCGCCCATCATTGATCGCACCAAGGCATTCCTACTCGCCATCAAGCTTCTGGTACCGCTCATAGCAGCGAGCTACACGATCCTCATATTCATGCCGCAGACAAGACAAATCGCCGGACCCTACGTTGTTTGCGCACTTCTTGGCGCAACAAGCTTTAGCCTACTGCCCACTGCTCTGGAGCTTTTGACTATTGTCACGCATCCCGTCAGTCCAGAAGTGTCAAGTGTGCTTGGTTGGGTGGGAGGTCAGATCCTCGGAGCAGTGTTCATCATCATTATGGACGCCCTGCAAGGGACATGGAGCGGCGAGCCACCAGAGTCATTGAAAAGTGCACTCGCTTTCCAAGCGCTCATGTCCTGGATTGTCGTGCCATTTCCAATGCTGCTTGGAATTTGGAAGTTCAGAAAGATCGTCATCGGCAACGGGATTCCTGACGAGGTGACACGAATCTATTCGAGTTGAGCTGTATAGAAACGCCTTTCAAGGGCCCAGATGCGTCGCATTTGCCAGGCTGCGCTACACGTGCTCAAGCGTGGTCTTGGCTGTCACAAGTGGCATGGTGCAGCGTGGACAAAGAGCACACCGGAGGATCTTTGTCTGATGTGACATTTTCCCCCAAAATCCGGCCAGTTCATGGTATGGTGAACTTCTTTGTGCAACATCTTATGCTATCAACATGCTGTCCTGGCTCATCAGTCGATCGAAGATTGCAGCAGAAAGCGTGCAGCCATGACACCAATGACTCCCCCTCGTCGCCAGACCAGGTCTCCAGCCAAGCCACCTCGTGCTCCGAAGAAAGCCAAGCCATACATCGGCGCATCGCAGAAGCCGTCACCAACGACCCCAACACGCGCACCGAAGCACAAGAAGGGCGCCAAACGAGCTCCGCGCGCAGGGTCTCTCAAGAGGATCAATCTGGATGCAAGGAACAATACTGAGCTGCAGAGATTCATTAGGATCAGAGAAACAATGGGTTTCCCCATGACGCGAAGCGGCCATGCCCTGTTTGAAGTAGGGAATCTCGGGCTCTTCGAACTGCCTTAGGAGTGGTGGCGAGTTGCACAGCTCGTAGTATCTGATCATATCTAGCAAAGTAACAAGTCACAATCTACTTGATGCACTCTCCCAGCCACATCTTTACGACTCGCGGGTCGAGCACGCATTGTACTGCAGTGAGAATGTGTGACGCAGCACAAGCATGTGGTCAACCACGGCCTTTCCGTCGCATCGATTCACTGCGTCTTAAGTGCTAGTCTCGTGGTTTGCATGTGTGATATCAGTGTCGCCGGCTCCCAGGTCACCGAGGTACAGAGCAAAGACTCCTGCTCTACTTCCTTCTCGACCCAGTCATGATCATAATCACCAGTCGTTCTTTCGGTAAACATGTTCACGTCTAAGTAGAGCTGGGTAGTGTAAGAGGTACCTGCATGAACGGACCGGGATACAGTACTATAAGCGCAGGAAAGCCTGTCAGTCGGCCGGCGGGGAAGCCCTGCACTTCCGAAGAGGCTTGGCGAGCACCTACACCGCCATTTTGCTAGTAATACTACTGTTCCAAGCTCTTACTATATCGTAGAATCCCAATATAATCGTGTCGACGATTTTTAGCGATATAGACGACTTCTAGATATTGTTAGCGTAGTATAAAGTCTACTCTAATTAACTATTCGCTATAAAAGCTTATTAAGTCCTACCTCGCTAATAGCTATACCCCTAAGTAGATAATTAATAAGACAAAGGTACTAATAACTATTAGATCGATATATCGTTATTAGTAGAAGTAGCGACTATTTAGCGAGCTATATATAAAGAACTATAGTATTATTAGAGGATATCTATAGAAGCTTCTATACTAAGAGGAAGAATAGCTATATTATATATAACTATCTCTACGAGCGTCTAGACATATACTTTATAGAGATAATCGCTACTCTTATAGACGAGTTTTATCGACTAAGATCTATAAAGGATAGAGGTAAGGATATTAAGCTTATAGTAGATATATTATAGTCGGTATTAAAGTATTAGGATTAGACTCGTACGAAGCTTTAGATTAAGGTAAAGGAACGTAACCTATTACTAAGGGCTCTATAGGTAATTAGGTACGCGAATTAGCCGGTAGATAGGCTTATCTTTATCGACGAGATAGCCTATAATTAGAAGACTAGTTAGTAGAAGTATAGATAGTCGCCTCGAGGCGTTACTTATATAGATTATTAGTATACGAGAAGGGAAGTAAGGTAGTCTATTCTACCTACCTTTACGATCTATAGCTACTTGCCTTATACGTATATATACTAAGGATCGATTAATACTAACTAATTTAATACCTAGCTAGACGAAGAGGTACTACCGTTACTTGTTAATAGACTATCGATAATCTTTGTAATAGATAATACTAGTATTTACTATAGTAGAAGGGTTAAAGAAGCGATACTAGAAGTAGGTTACTATCTCGAGTTTCTTCTACTATACTTACTAGATTTAAATCCTATCGAATAGACCTTTAATCTACTTAAGAAGACTATTAAAAAGTATCGCTATTAGCTACCGCTTTTCGAAGGTTTCTAAGCCTACTTAGTATAGTATTTGTATAAGTATAGAGGCCGTAAGGCGCGTAGGTTATTTAAATACGCTAGATATAATATCGAGGATCGAGATTTACTATACGATCCTAAAGCCTTCGAAATAAGTACTAGATCTATATAGAATATACTTAATATAGATACTAAAGAGTCTATATAGTATACGTAGTATAAGGGCACGCCGCTAGTAGTATTAGATAACCTAGATAATTATATATTAAGTAAGGAAGAGTATAAAGAAGAACTCGAAGAATCGAACATAGATTTTAAGGACTTCGAGTAATGTTACTAGTATCGGAAAGCGCCGTAGGTAGAGATTTAGATAAATAGTTCGAACGCTAGTCTTGCCTAGCGCTCTATTTGTTTTATAACTAACGCGTTTAATTTAATATACTAAATTAGGGCTAAATAAGTATAATTATAGTAAGAATCTCTCGCTTATTACAAGTTTATATATATTATAGTACACTTTACTAGGAGTAGGACAAGACATAACCTACAAGCTATAGTCAACATAATAGGGTTTAAGGATAGACCTACTCCATCTCTCCGACTACTAGGAGTCTAGGTAGACTCGAAACTTTAGTAGGGCCCGTACATTAAGAAAGCAGTAGAGAAAGGCACGTTATAGATATCCTTACTCTAGAGGCTATACAAATCTATATAGGGAGCATTATTCTAGAAGGCGAGATACCTATACATAGTAGTAGTAAGGCCCGTAATAACATATAGAGCCAAAGTCTAGATAATACTAGAAGGAGTACCGGGATATAGGAAAGGAGCTGCCCTAGGGCTAGAAAAGATCCAAAACTAGGCGCTAAGATATATTATAGGAGTATACAAGAGCGTAGTAGAGGGGGTCCTCTAAAGCAAAACACAAATCCTACCTATCTCTCTATACGTATAAGAGATAGCAAGATAACAATTAGTTAAGATAAAGGATAAACTAGTTACTAAGTATATCTAAGAGAGGTGTAAGAAGGTTTAGAGAGAGTGTAGGAGGAGTAGGGGCATAGCCTAAGTACAAGACCTAAAGACAAGGTAGAGACAGATAGTAGAATAGGTTAGTAGGCAAACTAGGGAACACATCTAATAGGAAGGAATGATGCCTAAGCATTAGTAGGTATACTAGAAATGGAGTACATAATAGGAAAGCTAAGTTAGGAGGAGATAGGCATCCTAATAGGGCTAACAACTCCCTATAGCCTAGTAGGAAGGCCTAAAAGGTAAGGAAATATACTAGGGATAGACAAGGAAGTAAAGTATAATAGTAACCCTGCTTAGGACTAAACACATTAGCCTAAACGTATACCTAATAAGGAGGAGGGTCCTAGGCAAGATACTAGAGTATATATATAGATATAGGGCCTAGATACCTAAACATGTTATACTCTTCTACCTAGAGAGACAAAGGATAAGGAACTAACTTATCTAAAGGGTAGGGTCATTATAGTAGGAGCTTACGTAGACTAAGAGAGGCCTAAATGAAGTAATTAGATAGATAATTAAGGAGGGCCTTCTAGAATAGTTCTCTCTTGTAAAGGAGGAGCTAGAAAAGGAGGAGAAGGATAGTAGGAGGTAGGAATAGGAGCCTAGTAAGAGGAAGGAGCTATAGAGATCCTCTCTATGTCCTATAGCCTAAATAGATACTAAAGGTAGGGATGGAATCCTACAAAGAAGGAAGGAGATGAAGGGTTTTGTACCGGAGGATATAGGCTAAGGGCTTTTACCTTCGATAATAGATAGGGATAGCTACTTGTCTAGTAGTTGGAATAGTACAGCAATGCAAGAATTTACTACTATATATTATAGTAATAAAAAGAATATCGCCTAAAGAAAGCCTAAATTCGATTAGATCTCGCCCTCCTTAGTAGCGGCTCTATCTATAGTAATAAGATTATTATCCCTCTCTCTTAACTATTCTCGTATAGCTTGTTTTAATCTTAGACGTATACTATATACTTCTTTAAGCTCGTAAGGCTAGTTAGATTAGTCTATATTCGTAAGAATCGAGGTACTATACTAATTCTACGAAAACCCTAATATAGGAGCGTAGAGAGTCCTAATCCGCGAAATCCGGCTAGAGGGTATACTAGTTAAAGAACTTAGTCGTAGCGGCTTTAGAGATTACTATATATAGTACTTTAATAGGCGCCTTATAACCTAAGCGATATCTAGTAAGAGTACGAGTAGGAGTCTTCGATAGTATACTAGGAATACGGCTAGATCTACTATACTAAGTATATAGTATTCTATCTATAAATTTACCTATTATCTTTATTATACTACTATTCTTGCCTAGCGAGTCTAACTCGCTAAGGCGGCGGCGTAGCTTCGTCTAATACTTCTTCTTGATCTTGTAAGTTATTAATATTATCTCTACCGATACTAGAAGCCTATCTAGCTAAGAACCGTCCTTATTCTATACATAATCGCCCTTCGTAATAGCCTATCCGATTATACTAGTAAGTGTCGAGCTAAGGAGGGCCGACAGGTATAAATGGATTATAAGCTACAATAGAAGCTACAAGGAATAGTAGGGGCTAAAGTAGGAACAGCAAGTGTGTTGTTGTTATCTATAGGTTGGAGCTGAACCTAAAAGGTGTTAGCTTGGATTAGTCACATGATAGTCATCATGTGATCTAGTCTGCCTTAGCATCCCTTGCTAGGTTACTAACTAGACTATATATTCCAACACTCCTACTTAGATCAGTTGGTCTACAAACCCCAATTCTAACCAATATAATCTAACAAGAACTTCAATTAGCTAATCAGATGCAATGGCTTCTAGATTAGCATAGCGTATCCAATCTGCTAGGTTCAATTCCTAGATCTAGTGTTTGCCCGCTTAGTGGAGTTTGAACTCCTCTAAGTAGGCACTTTTGTCCCTTTATACTAACTATAGTTGTCTAATGAATTCCTAGAACTATGGCCCTGTCTTTGGCTTAGTTAGGCTATTAGCTACTATCTCTTTTGTTAGAGTATATTCTACTACAATCTTTCTTTGCTACTAAAGATTTCTAACCTTGTTGAAACTAATATTAATATGTTTTGATCTCTCATAGGTATAAGCATCTTTAATAAGAGTCAAAGCTACCTAGTTGTTACCCATAATCTAAATAGGTCTAACTTTATTCACTATATTAGAATTTCCTTTAATTAATGGTTAGAATGAGCATTCTCCTACTAACCATGCATAATCCATCTCCCTTAGAAGTGCTATAAGGAATTGAGATTGCTTTGCACATGTATTTATTGCTATGTACTCAGCTTCTATAGTTAATATAGCAACTGACTTCTACTTCTTGCTTATCTAAGAAACTAGTAATCTATAGAGAAAGAAGATGCTTCTAAGGATCGAGACTCTATTAGCTTTGTCTATTATATAATTAGAGTCTGAATATCCTATTAGCTTTCCTCCTCCCCTTCTAAACATTAACCCTAGACTTAGGAATGATCTTAGGTATCTAGCTAGTTTTCTGAGTGCTTTTAGATATCTCTTAGATAGATCTAACGCATATAATCCTAATCTTCTAAGGGCAAAAGCAATGTTAGGTCTTGTTATGGTTATTGGCTACATCTATGTACTATTCTAGCTTTGGTACTTAGTCTTGTTATACCTTTCTTCATTTGAGTTAGATTTTCTTAGACTCTTATAGCTGTTAAGTAGTAACAAGGTTAGGTAGGCCATTTCTTTAGTTATTCCAAACTTAGCAAGGTTTTCCTAGATGTAGTGTTCTTGGTCTAGCTTTAGAGTACTATTCTTTCTATCTCTAGTAAGCTTTATCCTAAGAATTTTGGTTGGTTTACCTAGGTCTTTGATTTTGAATACCTTGCCTAGTTCCTTCTTAAACTAGAGAACATCTTCTAGCTTTAGTACTACAATGGGAATATTATCTACATAGGTAAGGACTATTAGGTTCCTTCCTCTATAAATGAGCAAACATAGGTCTACTTCTAACTAGTAGAATCCCATTTCCTCTAGCTTTAAGACATATAGCTTGTTCTAGTCTCTTACTGCTTGTTTTAGGCTATACAAGCTCCTTAGGATTTTTAGGGCTATGCCTTGTAGGACCTCTATACCTAGTAGTAGGATCATAAAGATATCTTCTTGTAGGGTACTTTTAGTAAATGCATTGTTTACATCTACTTAGTATAGCTCTAGATCCTTTTTACATATAGTAGCCATAAACACTCTAAGTATATTATGCCTAACTATTGGTGTAAATGTCTCCTAGAAATCTATCCTAAATTTCTAAGAGAACCCCCTTACAACTAGTCTTGCTTTGAACTTGTTAATTGCTCTACTAATTAGTCTCTTTACATTAAATACCTATTTTGAAGTAACTAGGTTTGCTCCTTTTAGTAGAACTACCTAATCCTAGGTGTAGTTGCTTCTAAGCGTAGTTAGTTCTTTCTAGATTGCATCTTCCTACATATAACCCTATTTAGGATCTTGTATTGCCTCTTGGTAGGTTCTTGGAATTGGAACCTCCTATCTTTGTACAATCCCCGGTACAAAGGTAGGGAATACAACCTCGCAAACACACTCTAGAAGTTTATCTGTCTAATCTATACTTGGATCTAAGTCTTTCATTATATAGATGAAGGCCCTATAGTGCTTAGCTTCTAGGAACTCATCCTCCTCTAATTCTCTTAGTCTCTTCTATATAGTTAATCTTATAATTATACTATGCACTCTTTCTTTCCTTAACCCTTTATTAGAGATTGATCTCCTTCTCTTTGAATTCCCCTCCTAAGCCTAGATATCCTAATTGTCTTACTAAGGTTTCTCTTAGCTCTAATTAGGGGCCTACTATTTCTCTTGGCTCTAATTAGGGGCCTACTGTTCATCGTTTTGTTCTTTTTCTTCTAGATTAACTATTACCTAATATTGGTTAATGTCCTTTAGTAGTGGAGGCAGTTAGACCTACAATAGTTTAATATCCCGGTTCTCCTTCCTTAGTCTACCAACTAGGTTCCTTACTAGAGCTTGGCTTAGCTAGTTAAGTCTAGGAACATTTAATATCATATCCCCTCCTTTCTTATTCTTAAACTAGATAGTATTGTTATGAGCTCTTATAGCTTTTATATTAGGTTCCTAGAATAGCTACATCTTTAATGTATTAGGTATATACCTAATGAAAACAGCATCTTTGCCTCTATTCATTAGCTTGTCTGATCTCATCCTAGCCGGCTAAGATTTGGCGTCTATATACATAACTGCTTTGTATTCCTAGACCCTAAAGTGTAATGTAGAAGGTCTCTTTCTAGTAAAAGCTTCATCGGGTGAAACTTTGAATCTATCTATATCTAGACTATTTAGGAGAGCATTTCTCATAATAGTATAGGTAGCTAATGCTTCTAGCTAGAATTCAACCGGCATGTTTGAATCTTCTAGTATTGCCCTAACATGCTCCTTAGATGTCTAGATTAACCTTTCTACAACTCTATTTTAGATTGAGTTATATGCTTTAGTTGTATAATAGGAGATTCTAGATTCTTTCTCCTACTGCTTAAGTAATATAAGTAATTCTCTTGCTCTATTACTTCTTACTGCCTAAAGCTAATTCCCTAATTGCAATTTAGCTTTTCTTCTCTATCCCTACAATGTATTTGCTACATCTTCTCTTGATTTTAATAGGAATACCTACTTCTTTCTTGAAAAGTTGTTAACAATCTTAAGCTACTATTTAAAACCTAGTCTTGAGATAGGTAATGGTCTATAGATATTAATTAAGACAAGGGCAAGCCTAGCTAGCTTTCTCTTAGTCTCCTTCCCTCTATGTTTTTTTATTTTAGCTAGAGAATACACCCTATAGGGCTAATGCTTTGTAAGGATAGGGATTTTGTCCTTTAGGTTAGTTACTTTGTAGAGGTCTTTTAGCATTCCTTCTCTAAAGTGTCTGACTCTTCTATGCTATAGCTCTTACTAATCCTAGTTAGTCTAGGCTATAAGTGCATAGGCTTTATCATTCATTAAGTCCTAAGGAATGCATGTATATGCGAGCTTATCTAGGTCTTAGCTAATTTCCTTAATGAATGGTACTCCTCCTAAAAGCTTTGTCTAGATAACTAGCTTTCTATTAAGTAAGTGAAGTGTGAATTTTAGTAGTTGAATACTAAACTGCTTACTAAACTAGTTTTAAGAAACAAGATTAACTCTAAGCCTAGGTACAAAGAGAATACCTTTCAACATAATCTGTTTGCCTTTCCTTCTACCTATAACTATACTCCTAACATGTATAGCTATTAAGTAGCTATCCCTAACCTTAATCTACTTTTTCCTCTTAAGAGGCTTTAGGTCTCTAAAGAGTGATTCTTGGTCAGTTATGTAGGCAGAAGTATAGGAGTTAAGTAGCTACTTAGATAGCTTATACTTGCCTTTTACTTTAATAGTTAAATAAGCTACCTTATTAGACGTCCTAGTAGGTTGGTTCGGGTTGGGTTCGGGTTCAAAACCGAACCCAACCCATTTGTCCGGGTCCAATCTTAGGGAACCGGAAGTTTGTCCGGGTTCAAACCTAAAAATTCAATGGGTTTATAGCGAACAATGGAAACATTGGAAAAGCGGAAATTGCGAAATATCGAGACAGAGAACATATTGTCATTCATGTATGCTACCATTATCGTAGTCCTAAAGGACAAACTAGTCATTTCTTCTATGCATGCTACTAGTATCGTAGTCCTTGAGGACAGAGCAGTCATTTCTTTCTATAGCATAGCGCTAATAGCTACCCTTCCGTTCCTTCATTACGTGCGACGGTTCTTATATGGATTCTCGCTAAAGTCCACATCTCTAATGAAGATACCGTAGCCCTTTAGAAGCAAACTTAGTGTAACAATGTCCTTCTACTAAATAGTAACACGCTTGGCATAGACGGCTAGTAGGTTGATAGCTATCTAGAGTTAGTATATATTGAGGACGTTAGGGAGCAACATATACTCGAAGAAAGTCGTAAGGTATGCTTTAGAGGCCTTACGCAATGCCTCGATAGCATTGAACTAAATGCGGAACTAGCTAGCGCCGGTAATGCTAGTATCGTGGATTAACTGTTTGATTAGTCTCTAGAATGGCGCTCGCGGGATTATAAGGTCGGTAGACATTTGCGTAGTCTTAATCTACTATAGTGCGTTTTCTAAAAGATGATTAGTTGCGGCCGGCTACACGGCCGGCTATACGGCCGGCTATACAAGAAGTGGAACTTACTACCTACGTTTCTACGACGTGCGCTTGTAGTTGCCTTCTTATTTAGCTTACTAGGCTTGAAGGTAGTGCTTTTCTAGGCCTTACGGGTAGTAGCGTAGATGTTATAAAGGACACGAGCAGTGCCTTTCTTGTTCTTCTTAGCGGCGGTAGCGACGGACTTTCCGGCTATTCTAGACATAATGAGTGTGCGACTAAAGGTGTAGAACTACGGTGCGGGCTAAGAATAGGCGATGTATAATGTGAAAGCCGAATTGAAGAAAGTTGTTGTTATACGCGATTGTATTGTAGGTTGGTATAACAAAAACGTCGTTACTGCCGTTTCTAGGGAAGCAAGTAGAAAATGATAGAAAGTGACGTAATGAGACCTCGACAATAGCAAGACCGCTCGACAATAGCAAGAGTAGAAGACATTACATACGCGACTAGGCGAGATTTAATATAATTCTAAAGTAATGGGTAAAGCCAAATCTATAGCCGGTAGTATAGCCGGCTATAGTTAAAGAGTATGCGTGAAAAAATCTAATGCGCAATGACTAAAAATGACGTAATAAGGCTCGACAATAGCAAGAGTAGAGGATAGAACACACGCGACTAGGCAAATTTAATGCGATATCGAAATGATAAGTAGAGCCAAATCTGTAGCCGGTAGTGTAGCCGGCCATAGGTAGAGAGTATGCGTCAAAAATCCGATAAGTAATAACCGAAAATGACGTAATAAAGCTCGATAATAGTAAGAGTAGAGGACAATACACACGCGACTAGGCAGGATTCGATACGATATTGAAATGATGGGTAAAGCCAAACATGTAGCCGGTAGTGTAGCCGGCTATAGTAAGACTCTAAGCATCGAAGAAACAGCTATAAAGACTTAGACTAACTATCTCGAACAATTGGTATTATTCTCCTAAAAGTCGCGCCCGGATCTTCGCGATGAGCTACATATCTTTCTACTATAGAGTAACCCGTTTGGCGTGAATTGCGAGCAGGTTAGCTAGCTCGAATGTAGTCGTTAAGAACGCCTCGCTCGCTTCCTATAGAGCTTCAATCGCGATACTCTAAAAGCGTAGGTCGGCTTTATAATGTAGTGCTATCTCCCTAACGAGCCGCTAGAAAGGTAGCTTGTTTATTAAGAGATCTATGCCTTTAGTATTTTGATAGAACCGAATCTCCCGGAGGGCGACTATGCCTTGCTTCTACTTAAACTTCTTGCTACTAGTATTGCTTTTGAAAGCGATGCTCTTCCTACGTCTTGACGCCTGCTTTATAGGCCGTGACTAGCCTTTACGTTGTTTCCGAGGACTCTTAGTTAGAAGGCTCCTTATAGGTTTCTTCCGAGGAATCTATGTATTCCGACCGACGGTATTACTAGTACGAATAGGTTGTTCGTCAGTTTCCACTGTAGCTAAAATAATTAGCACTAGTCTAAGAACAAATATAGGCTAACTTACCCCGAGGAAGTCGCGGTTTTGTTATTTGCGTTAGTATAGGTAGAGATAATAACGGTATTCTCGGGAGAGAGAGCGACGACTCGCGATCTGCTTCTTGGCTATTATCTCGGCGGTTCCTATCGTTGAAGGAACTAAAAGGTCCGTCCGGGTCGTCGATAATCGTGTCTCCGTAGAAAGGCATTTTGTAGATATAAAAGGAAGAAAGGGGCAGATGAAAGAAGACTAGGTATATATGCGGGGAAACGTTGTCGTAGTAACGTTAACGACTAGCTCATAACAAATAGAAAGAACGACCGGCTACACGGCCGGCTATAGAGCAACATCCTACTCCGCCTCGGCCGTTATATCGTAAGGTTCGCATATTGAAGAGATATACTTAGAAGAGCGCGGTATCTATAGAGAACTCTTTTTCCCTATCGTAGATAGGATTCATAAGATAAGAAGCTAGTAGGGCCGTAAGCTATACTTGTTCGAGTATAGTATAGGTAAGGTGATAGCTACTTACCTAGAGCCGGCCGTGTAGCCCTAAGCTCTATATCTCATTTTCTAGGTTAGCTTATAGTTACTTTACTTGATACTTATCGGTAGTTCCGCCGGTGAACGCTTTCTTTGGAGGCATTATAATTTCGTAGATACGAAGGCGTAGCGCACAATTTAGGGCTACGCTTGGATAAATGAAATGTACGCGTTATTGTAGTATTATGCGAAGATGTCGAGGGATTAACGGGAACATCGGTACGAGCGAAGTAGCGCTACATTATATAAAATCTTGCTTACTATAAGTCGAATACTATAGTTCCCCTCGCGAACTCCTTTTTACCGTCGTCGATAGAATTTAATAGAAATGAAGTTAGGGGCGCCGTAAGCTATATTTGTTCGAGTATAGTCTAGGTAAGGTAATAGCAACTTACCTGTAGCCGGCCATGTAGCCGGATTTGGCTAGCTAGCGACCGTTAGATAGACGAAGAATGTACTATTACAATTCACTTCTAGTAAGCCGTGTTACTTGCTCGAGCTTGCTACCGAGCTAAGAAATCG
>LFZO01000577.1:0-46866 GCA_001578225.1 Pseudocercospora musae
AAATACCCGCCATTTCCAGCAGCAGTCTCGATACTCCGCAATGGCGGTGGTGATGTCGCACGAGGAGAGGCCATTGAGCTGTACCCGCTACCACTCGCACTGCTAGAGCTCTTCCGACTCCTCTTGCCGTTCTTGTGCAGTCGACTCCGTCTGATCGTCTTCATCAAAGATGCTTGCGCAGGCGAGAAATGAGCACCACTGCCCCAAGTCTGCTGGCCAGGCGTAGCAGGGCCAGTGAAAGGTGTTGGTGCAGCAGGATTATGCAGCTTTCTAACTTGTGGTGTGGTGAACATGGCATCCTCTTCGCCTCCCATGCTCGCATCATCGTCGCTGTCTGTGCTTTCACTTTCTGACAACATCATGTTGGCGCTGCCCACCGAACTGCTCACTGTGCTCTTCTCCTGCCCTATAGTGTTCCACGGAACGCTACTCGGTCCGTTCACGTTCGGCGAGTCCAAGACCATGCTACTCACAGACAGCCTTCGACCTGGAATCGCCATTGGTTTCTGGGATATCACGGGCGATGAGTCCGGACTGCTCTGATCGGCGAGGATGGAGTGATGGAGGGTGGTGCAAGCACGTGAAAAGTCGAGCCCTCGTGAATGTCGCGGCAGACTGGTTGCAGGCGAGTCGTTGGGACCAGATGGTTGCATGTAGATGTTGTGGGCATCGAGCTTGGGCGACAGCGGTGTTGCAAAGGCTGGTGCCTCGGTCGCCTGCACTCGGGGCGGTGGGAGCTGTAGTGTTAGGCCTCTGGAGAGGATGTCTGGTCGTCTCGCAGTCGGAGTAGTTGGTATAGCATGGTCGTCCCGGCTTCCTCGATTGCGCTCTTTGAACTCCGGAGAAGGCGCCAGAGCGTGGGCGACGCTGCTACTGCTGTTCACAGGCGGATCTGAGAATGATCGAGATTTGCTCGTCGAGTTCGAGGTTACTGGGACCGGAGTCTCGTGTGCTGCACGCGTGACAGCTGCATCGTCCTCAAAATCGTCCATGCTCTGTATCGTTCAAGGTACAGCGGTACTGGCGTTGGCGCTGGCGCTGGCATTCCATACAGCCCGGACTTCGCTGCGCGATTCACGACTCGGACATCTGCCACGAGTCTTCTGACAATGACGGCGGAGGATGGGGCGGTCTCTGAGACTCTGACAATACTGGACATGTGATTCTACAGCACCTACACATGCAAGCGTCAGGCCAAGATCTCAAATGCCCACCTGACGTAGTTCTAATCACGTGCGACCTTCAAAGATCACACATCTCTACTCGCGCATTACAAGCGAGCATAGTTCAGCCTGATCATGATCGCTGGTGTTGAGGGTCATGTTCATCTGTAGGCGTCCACGTTAGAGGCGTTGATTCTGTGCGGCGGCGGCGTGCTGACACCTTCTCGTAGGGCCGAGGCATAGACAGGTCAATCCACATCAAATACGAATTTCTTCATTCTGATACTGCAGCATTGGCGGAAGGGGAGACGGCAGCATGGCGCCCATACCGCCTTTCGCTGTAGAGCAGGCAAGCAAATCACAGTCCTTCTCGAATGCCCATCTAATAATGTGTCTGCAGTGGATGGACGAGTACGAAACCAAATGCAAATACAATATCGCCGAAACCTGCTGTGCCAGTGTTTCAATCAAAGATCTCGTCAACCTGTCCGAAGACACGACGACCAAAGCAGAAGACCTCATCGACCTTGATGCACCTCAGACTTATGGCGAGATCCGCGGCACGACAGAGCTTCGCTCCAATTTAAGTCGCCTCTATTCGAGCAAGACCGGCACACCCCTTCCAGCAGACAACGTCCTCATAACGCCGGGAGCCATTTCAGCAAATCATCTCGCACTGTACTCCCTGGTCGGATCCGGTGACCACGTAATCTGCCACTATCCAACATATCAACAACTCTACACTATCCCCGAAACCCTGGGCGCATCTGTGTCCTTGTGGAAGTCAGATCCTTCAAACAAATGGTTGCCCGACGTCGAAGACCTCAAGTCTCTCGTCAAGGAAAACACAAGACTGATCATCATAAACAACCCACAGAATCCCACTGGCCAAATCCTACCCAAGTCCCTCCTTCAAAAGCTCATCGACTTTGCTGAGTCCAAGACCATAGCCGTCATGTCCGACGAAGTCTACCGTCCTTTATTCCACGGCATAGGGCCTATGGACCAGGAGTTCCCACCGTCAATCCTCTCAATGGGCTACCGGAATACCATCGTGACTGGGTCACTGTCGAAAGCCTACTCCCTCGCCGGAATCCGAACCGGGTGGGTCGCATCAAGAAATCCAGACTTCGTGAGTGAAATGGCAAAGACGAGAGACTACACGACGATCTCCGTGTCAAAGATCGATCAGAGTGTAGCGAACTTTGCACTAGGACCGGATACGATTCATGCTCTCCTGGGGAGGAATATTGCGCTGGCGAGGACGAACATTGAGCTTTTGGAACGCTGGGTGATCAAACATGATGAATTCTGTTCTTGGACAAAACCTGTCGCGGGCACAACGGCTTTCGTCAAATTTCAACGAGATGGTAAGAGGATTGATGTAGAGGCATTTTGCAAAGACGTACAGGCTAAGACTGGAGTGATGATTCTGCCTGGCACGTGTTTTGGGAAGGATCAATTTGAGGGCTACGTGAGGTTCGGCTTTGTCTGTGGGACGGGGGTGCTCAAAGAAGGGCTAGAGGAGTTGAGGAAGTATATGAGAAAAGAGTTCGATGATGTACCGTTGGCAAAAGAGTAGCCGCAGATCGACCCTGCTGCAGGCTCGAGATCACTTTACACATAATCCATACGATGTAGCTGTGAATTAGCCGATTGAGCTGGGCGTAGCGTACGTCCAGCTCGAGGTCAGCGGCCGAAGGTCTGTAGCATCTTCGTACGCCAAGATTACTTGCACGAGACGCACGCTCCCGCGTGTCGTACTCCCATACATCAAAACGAAGCGACCACCAAGGGCACATGGTTCCGTGACTGACGTGATGTTCCACGTCGATGGGTTTAGCCTTCTATCTCAGTCACAATTCGATCCCTCCCAATCACGACACCGTGAGAGCACTTATAGCACCGTTACCCAACACCTCAAAGGTGAGTCCCGGAAACTGATAAAGCTTGGTATTACCAAGCCATTGCTCACTACCGCCTCCTTCTTCCACGAGATCCTGCTCCGCATCCGGTAAGAAGAAGCTACTGTCACTCGGATTTGCGCCCCAGGTACGGTTGATAACTTTACCACGTCCCATCTCTGATTCCGGCCAGACACCTTGAAAAGCTCGTATGAGGTCAGGCTTGATTTCATCGAAAGTGTGCTCGGAGCTGGGACTTGAGCTGGTGTTGTTGATGTGGAGCTGCCAGCGTAACCGACGATGTCGGTTGAACGCGTAGCTTCCGGGGACATTGCCATGAATTATGATCTTTAGTACGACCAAGTGTGGACTGCCAGATAGTGGAGTGACGGGCAGAGCCTCTTTCGCAAAGGACGTGGGCTCGCTTTGGGGACCTAACAGAATGTCCATGCCGTGAGTGAAATAGCACCAGAATACTTCTCGACTCATCCGCTCAGCAGCGTCGTCTTCAGCGTCTCCAGAGTCGAAATCTGTATCGAAGGTATCCGTGCCTGTTGACGAGTAACTCGATGGCGGCGTTGGATGGGGTCTGTTATTCGATATTGACCTCGAAGTGCTCCTCGGTCGTGGATGTGCGGGCTGGTCCATGGCATTCTGAATGTCGCGCTTGTGAGTCGCGTCTGGTGGACCTAGCTCCGTGAGAAGGTCTTGTGGGGTGGTCTGCCCAAGGGTGATGTCGACGGACGATGCTGGGGGTGTGCGCACGAGCACAACTTTTCCACCATCATATACGCCTACCTGGTCTACATCGGGAGGCAGGTTGTCACGCGATTGCGAGATAAGTGCCGATGTTTGCGGACCGGCAGGCGTCTTGGTGAAAAGTGTTGGACGTGCTTCCGGCCAGCTGTTACCCTCAAACAAGGCCATATTCGTGGCGGGCGAAGCAGCGTGAGAGCCGAGCAGCGACACATGGTCCTTTTCCGGCGCATACGCAGAATGCTGCAGAGGAAAATTGAAGGCTATGCCTGGCCATGAGAGAGTATATGTGCCAAGCTTGCCAGTGCTTGGGGCCATGTACTCTCCCGGATATGACGCGCCGAACAGCTGATAGATGCGTTTGAAGGTAGCCAAGCCGTCTTTGATCAAGTCACTGCCCTTATAAGCTAGACCGGCTCTTTGAAAATCCAGGACCTCGATCAAGCGCAGTCGCTGGTGTCTTGCGTCAAAGCGCAGGCGCAGACCGTTTCCCGGTAAGCTCAGCACGACGGGCGTCTTGAGCGGGCTCGATTGTGAGATGGTAAGGTCGATCTTCGGGTAGCGCGTCTTGTCTTCTTTGACAGCGGTGAGAATGCTATACAGAGATGCCCCGAGGCCTACATGGAGTCAGATATCTTCTCTCATTTGTCGCGCCTTGGAAGTCGTACGCATAGAGCCTACGGAGTGGCCAGGCACCACGGGAATGGCCACTTCTGCCATTCTGCATATGCCGGGAGAAGTACGAGGGGATGTCGGCGAGTGATGTATGGTATGTGAGAATGACCGACTACTGTGAGCGCGTGAGACTCATGTTTCTGCTCGCCCGCGCTCGCGCCCGCATGCCTGAGCTCGCGCTGATCATGTGGTTGAAGCCATCACGGATCTGCAACGGAAGGAGTATGTCTTTGCTTGGTGCTGGTAGCAGAAGGCGACTTCCACAGACAGCGTGCCAACGACGTTGGAACTTGGAGGGTAGGGTAGCAAGGTACATGACTACATGGAGGAGCTTGGACTGCAACACGGCCGAGGCTTTTTGTTGATTTGTTTGCAGCTTGCACTTGCCAGTCCAGTGCCACTCGCACCTGCACTCCGCGCCCAGCGACGCTTCCCTGTCGCACAACGCGATTGCCATTCTTGCATTCTTGCATTCTTGCCTCGCCTGCCCCGAAACATAACTCTGCCGGCGCAGTGGCAGTGGCAGTGGCAATGGCAGGAATCGGGCCCTCGAGAGGCTCCAGTCAAACACGAAAAGTGCCCACCATGCGACCGAACATCGGGCGCCCAGGCCCAAGCAGAGCAGCAACGGCCACCCCGACATCGACAGGACGAACATCACCAGCCGACAGCGTCGCCTCCTCGAGGAATAGGACTCCGAAGAGGAAGGCGGTGTCGAGCGTCGACGAGGTTCCGGGCGAAGAGACCAACATCAACGTCGTCGTGCGGTGTCGCGGCAGGAATGACCGGGAAGTCAAGGAGAACAGCGGAGTCGTGGTGTCTACAGATGGCATCAAGGGCAAGAAGGTCGAGCTGTCCATGGGACCCGGCGCGCTGAGCAACAAGACCTACCAATTCGACAAGGTCTTCTCGCCCGCCGCCGATCAGGGCATGGTCTTCGACGAGGTGGTCGCGCCCATTCTGGACGAAGTTTTGAACGGCTTCAATTGCACCATTTTCGCCTATGGCCAAACAGGAACCGGCAAGACGTACACCATGTCCGGCGACATTAGCGACATACTTCCTATTCCAGAGGCGGCAGGCATCATTCCACGTGTACTGCACACTCTTTTTGCCAAGCTCAATGATGACGAGGCCGAGAAGAACGAGCACAGTGTGAAGTGTTCTTTCATCGAATTGTACAACGAAGAGCTGCGCGATCTTCTTGCCGCCGAAGACAGCACAAAATTGAAGATATTTGATGAGGCAAACAAGAATGGCCGCACGACGACTCTCGTGCAAGGTATGGAGGAGAGCCATATCAAGACAGCGAGCAAGGGCATTCAGCTACTTCGAAATGGCAGTCACAAGCGTCAAGTGGCTGCCACCAAGTGCAATGATCTGTCATCACGATCGCATACCGTATTCACCATTACTGTCTATCAAAAGCGGACCACAGACACCGGCGAAGACTACGTTTCCTCTGGCAAACTGAACTTGGTCGATCTGGCGGGCTCAGAAAACATCCAGCGTTCAGGCGCTGAGCACAAGCGCGCTACCGAAGCTGGCCTTATCAACAAATCTCTGCTCACCCTAGGACGTGTCATCAATGCTCTCGTCGACCGTGGCAGTCATATCCCGTACCGAGAATCAAAATTGACGCGACTCTTACAAGACTCCCTGGGAGGTCGAACCAAGACCTGCATCATCGCTACCTTATCTCCTGCCAAAAGCAACCTGGAGGAGACCATCAGTACTTTGGACTATGCTTTTCGCGCGAAGAATATCCGCAATAAGCCTCAGATTAATCAGATGATGTCCAAGAAGACGCTACTGAGAGAGTTCACAGCCGAGATTGAGAAGCTGAAGTCCGAGCTGATCGCGACGCGGCAACGCAATGGCGTGTATCTTACTGCTGAGGCATATGAAGAGATCACCACCGAGTCGGAGTCGCGGAGGATTTTGAGCAATGAGCAGCGCGACAAGATCGAGACTATGGAGACGAATCTGCGCAACAAGGTGCAGGAGCTGTTTGTGCTTACTAGTAACTTCCAAGGCCTCAAAAAGGACAACGAGGCGACGAGAGTTGTTCTGGAGAGCACGAAGAATGTACTGGCAAAGACTGAGCTTGTCCTGGAACACACGAAGACCGCGCTTGCGGAGGAGACGGCATTGCGAAAAGCCCACGAGGACACGGAAGAGAAGCTTGCTGAGGTTGGCGGAGATCTGCTGGGAACACTCGAGACCACCACGAGCCATGTCGACAAATTGCACTCCAAACTTCGAAGAAGATCTGATCTGCAGGATGTGAACCGCATGCGATGGACAGACTCCCAAATTCACGTAGCTGATGCGACTGTGAGCATCGAGGACAAGGTGGAGGGCCTGCGCCAACAACAAGAGGCACTAATTGCCGCCTTGTCAGACCGCATGCAGTCTTTTGTGGCTGACGAGCTGAGAGAACTCAACACTTCTCAGGACTTTCTCAAGCAGAAAGCGGCCGCTTTTGAGACATCGCAATCCGAAGTCAATGCCCAGAACACCAAAGCCAAGGATGGCATGAACGAGGTCTTGCAAGAGATTGGTACTTTGAGGGAAGATGTCAAACAGAAAATCGGCGCCGGCCTGAGTGACCTTTCCACTGCCGCGCAACGCATCGGCGCGGGCATCGCGTCGGAGCTAGACGCCTTTCATGGAGAGCTACAGGACTCTTTCGTGTCCCTTGGCCGAGAGTTCAAGACCCTTTTCGAAGATTTGTTAAGGCGCATGAACGAGCAACAGGCAGAAGCGCAAAGGCTGCGACAGGAGATTATCGAAGCCAACTCCTCATTTGTCGAAGAAAACCAGTCAACGCATGACCACTTAAAGGAAGCTGTCGAAAAGGAGAGGGAGATCGCTTCGAGTGAGAGAGTGACATTGATGGCTCAGATTACCGAACTTATCAACAACTCCGCAGCAGCCCAGGAGACTCGGATGTCTGGCTATCTCGAAACAGCTAACAAACGTGTGAAGACGTCTGCAGACACATACCTGATTTCCCAACAGACCTATGGACATGGAATGGACTCGTGGTCGACCAATGGACAAGCCCTTATTGACTCCTCAGTGAAGGCGCGGGAGGCGATCAAGTCTAAGCTCAAGGCGGACTGGAATAGTGCCAACGATCACACGATCAAAATCACCGAGACCACTAAAGCAGTTCATGGCGAGACCGTTCGACTCGTTGATGGACAGATGGCGCAGATGGACAATCAGCTTGTCGCACTGGATGAGATCGTGTCAAGAGTGCGGGCACAGAACCAAGAGCATCACGATGCTCACACAAACAGCCTGGGTCAGCTCGCTGGCAACGTCCAGGAAAGCTACCGAAACATCGGTGACCACTTCGAGACGTCTTACACCCGTACTCAGGCTCTAGACATCGATATGCAAGATCGCGCAAGTACTCTGACACAGACTTTGTCTGAACACGGAGAGGTCCGTGGCGCTCTTCGAAGTCTTCGAGAGAATACCGACGCTTCGCATATGGTCGAGTATGCAATTACGGGCGAGACACCGGCTCGCATGCAATATTCGTACCCCAAAGTGTTGCCGCGAACCGAGAACCATGAAAAGCTTCTTGACCGAATGCGTGGCATTCCCGAAAGCCCCGAGAAGAATGGGCCAAGATCTCCTTCCAAGTCATCACCCACGAAGTCTCCGAGCAAGCGGTCGCCCACGAAGACTCGCAGCAGTCCAGTCAAAGCAGCTTCCAGCCCACCCAAGACCAATGTGTTCGCCGATGCCCCGCCCGCACTGATGTTTACAGCGCCTACTGCCCATTCAGCTCCAGTATCCCGACCGCAAACCGCAAGTATTCAGAACAGCAGCCTGCGCGAACTTGATGTTAATGTGGTGGCTTCAGGACACAACTCAAATCTCGCCGTTGGCGATGAGAGTTCTGAAGCGGGATGCAAGGTGCCCGTCCCACCTCTCTTGAGACAGAAGACTAATCCGCTTCTCCAATCGCAGGTCGGAAGCAAATTACCAACGAAGCGTAGTACGAGGATGACAGTTGCTGGCAACCTCGCTGCGGCGGAGAGGGATAGTGGTGGAAAAGAGAACATCAATTTGAGTGCCAGTGTGGGACCTGCAAACGGCAGGAGGTTGAGGAGCCGTGGAAGCGATTGATACAGAGGTGCTGTCATGTCAGGGCCTCGTGGTACGGCTCTCAACAAGCAGCGATGCACGGCAGGCGTGGGCTGCCACCATTGACGAAAGACTGCCGAACTCATTACACTTACGACTTCTGTTTACAATCCTCCATCATCCATCCTAACTTCAAAGCAACCCTCGCTTGAGTTCTGACGAAAATCGAGAGACGGCTGTTGCGTAAAGAAAGAGTAGCATTTGACGTCAAAACGGGCCCGGCAATTTTGCATTCACAGCACGATCGACGACGCCCTGCGAGACTCGATCACACCGCACAACTTCTTACACGAAATCCTTGCAGCGCGCTGCAGTGATTAGAGAAAACGGAGTCGAGGGCTAGTGCTGGATCATTGACCTCTCAAAGATTCAGTAGCAGACTGCGTGCGTTCAAATTCAGCCAAATGGGCGATTGCATGTCGATGCTTTAGATATAGCCCATGTCACCCACCTCTTCCGTCACCATATCGACGATCATCTACTGAAATGTCTCGATCAATCAAATGGTGTAAGAATCCTCGTTTGATAGCCTGCGCCCGACATTCCTCCAGCGCCGCCATGTTTAATTGACGTCCCAGAGACCATGCTCGAATCGACGTGTCCAGACCGATTCTCCCTCCTCCTTGTCCTGCCTCTCCTCTCCTCTCTCGGAGCATGGTGATACTGGTGTCTTGATGTCGACATCTGAGAAATCGAGTCTGAAGGGGCTAGATCGTTGTCTTCCTCTTCCATGGCATAGTGGGAGTTGTACGGAACAAGCGCGCGCTGAGAGCAAGGATGGGAGGACGAGCTGTGCCTTGACATATATGATTTCGGCCCTCCATGATGAGACGCCCTGCCAACGTTGATGACGGATTCACGTCTGCTGGCTGAAGGATAATGGTACTCGATGGCGCTCGGCGATGGCCTGTGTGCTGCTCCGCGGGAAGAGGCGATTGATTCGTAGTCGTATTGTGGTTCAACGTAGGTATTGATGTAGCTTGGCTGTTTCGATCGTCGAAGATCTCCTGTATCGCCTGGTGGGTATTCATGTATTCGGCGTTCCGGGCTCCGATGATGGCTGATGCTATCGACGAAGGAAGCATGGGACCTCACGAGGCCGAATTTGGCGAACGACGCAATCGCAACGTCGATTGGCAGATCTTGAGCGTCAGGGCTCCATTTTGAGGCCGAGTAGCTCACGCTGTAGCGAGACCGGCCGGGCATCGCGCCGGACACCGAGTAGGACAGTGTTTCAAGCATCGTACTTTGGACAGGATGAGCTTGTAATGAGGAGACAGGAGTGGTCAAGGGCAGTACCAGGAAGATCTCGTTCGTGTCTTGCTTATGAACACTTGGACTGTCAAGCTTGTGCAGGCAAGGCATGGTCCGCGCGAAGGCAACATGCAGCTAGAGATGCGTGGCGAGGATGGCAGGAAGGCTGAAGGATGGAGCTGTTCTAAGCTCTTCTGCCATGGGCATTATTGAAGAGGCTACCAATGAGACATGACTCAGTCACGTGCAGGCTCCAGTGGACGGTGTATGCGCCGTGGCTTGCACTAGTGCGGCGCGCAAGGCTGCCACTACGGCGGCTAGGCTAAGCTGCAGCAGGGCGACACGTGTGGTGGCCCAATGCCAGGTCGAGATGCCGCCCAGTACCTGTTTGGCAGTCAGCAAATTGGGGGTGGAAATTCACGTGCGTTCCTGACGCTTCGGTGAATCACTACCTGTACCGGTGCTACTCAGTGCTCGCACGTCTGTCTGCACTACCGCCATCAGTCCGCCCCGCGCCATGGCAACAAGGGGAGCTTTGGGCGGCCTCCAACAGCTGTCGGAGCAAGTAAGTCTTAGTTATTCTCGCACTTCTTGAAACGCGGCACAATGATAAGCCATGGAGATAAGGCTACATTGCAATTTGACATCCGTGCTGGTGTGTGTTGTTCCCAGGTATGACAAAGAGAGAGAGAGAGTTGGAAGCTGAGAAGTGTGCATGGAGCACGGGTCGTTCGCCGAGCCATGCCATGGCATGCCAGAACCACGCTGACTCCACGCCATGCGGACGATTAGACCAAAGTCCACGCTGCTGTCGCGCGCGCTTGCTGCGTTCATACTGTTGTTACAATTAGTCTGCACAAGTCTTCGCCTGCCTCACAGCTCATCACGGCCTTCGAAATTCGAAACCACACTCTGCACATCGCCCTGGGTTTTGGCTGGCATGAAATTGCCCTCTTTGAGCGACTTGAATGCCAGATCGAAGCGCGCGCCGAAAAACCAAGCCGCTCCAATCTGAAACATACTGTCAGTACTTCATTGACCATGCACGTGGCATCCCGAGAATGACTCACCATGCACAATGAAACGAAGCCCAGGGTGAGCACAATTGCAAGGATAAGATACATCACATCTTTCTTCGCTTCGGCCTCCTCCTGTTTCCGTCTAGCCTCCTCTGCCGAGTCGACTGGCACTGTCTGTGCCTCGCCAGGTGTGACGCCAGGTGGCAGCGTCCGAGGCGTTTGCGTTGGGAATATGGTCTCGATGAATCTTTCAATTTTGCCGCACGCGATGCTGATGTCAAGGAAGTGGGGATCGCTAGGCTTGTTCTTCCTATGAATCTTTCTCGCATAAGTCCTGAAGACTTCGCACACGAGCTGTAGGTTCTGCGTGGACTTCATCATGAGATCACAAGCTTGGCCCTTTGTGATTTTGATGTTGCCGTTGAACATGTCGTAGTTCTGGAAGCAAAGCTCGAGCGTTGCAATCGCCATGGTCTGAGGGATGGCCACGAAGTTGAAGACGGACTGCTCTTTGACTCCTGCCATGTAGAACAAGCACTCGTCGGCTCGATTCAGCGCGATGAGAACCATCTCGCTGCTGCATTGAAGTGCTTTCTCCCTGTTTTCGGGCAGGAATATATCGCTGAATGTCTCGACATACTTTGACCAGACTTCCTTGGGCCAGAAATATCGCTTATCCTCATGATCTTCCCGAATGTCTCGAATGATGTTTGTCTGTTGTAGGAACTGGCCCATGCTCTCCATGAGCTCTGGCCGTTGAAGCAAGGCGGGATTGGCGAGCTTGGCTTCGACGAAGAGTCGCGTGAGACCCTCCCCGACAAGGCCTGCAACGTAATGGCAGTACAGTTCGTAGTCCTTGATCGTCTTGACGCCATTTGCGTTGTGATCTGCATTTTTGGCGTAGTCGGCCATGCCATTGCCCATGCGCTTTGTGATATCTCGAATGATGACCTTGTACTCTTCCTTGATCTTGTTGAACTCCTTGCTCACGCAATCAAATTTGACGAGCAACTCTCTATCCTTCTCCTCTGGACCGTTGCCGTTGTACGTCCAGCTCTCATCCTCGATGTAATGGTCGAATTCGCGCAGGAGAGGCTCTTTCTCGGCAATGTCGATGGTCATGTCATCTTCGATGGTGTCGAGTCCTCGCAGAATCAGGTAGAAGAGCGCTACTGGGACCAATAGCTCAGGATGCAGCTCCTGGATGACCGAAGCAAAGGATCGCGAGGTCAGGTTCAGTTGGCGGAAGCATTCTTTCAGATTCGTCGATTCCTTGCTCTCATCGCGTTCGTGTACGGGATTGTGCCATGTCTTCCACTGGATGATGGCGCGGAGTTCGGACAGGTGGAAGAGGTAGTATGCGACGCTGCTGACGGACGGCATTTTGGCGGAGGAAAAGAAGAGGTATTCACTGTGACATGCGCCGAGGTTGAAGGAGCCGGTCTTTTGCTAGCGATTCATTGGATGCGCACTGCACATAGATATATAAGTGTGCAAACGTGACAATCTTACGATTTTTCCGGAGTCGTGAGAACTGCAGTGAGAGACTCAATGGCAGGGCAGGAAACCACGCCCTTCCCCCCCAACCATCCTAGTCTCAGGGGGCGCTCAGACCACCTCCGAAGCGAGCCAACCAAGCGCTCCGCGTGGAACCCTTCTAGAGGATGTCTAAGGCAGTATCTAGTACGCCTAGTAGATACAAGTTAGCTTTAGGCGCGTCTTATACTACTATATAATCTAGCTTTAGGAATAGCTAGATAGCTACTAGGTAATAATCTACTATTTAAAAAAATTATTTTATATAATCTATTATATTTAATATCTACTATAAGCTTCTAATAAAACTTTAATAAAACTCGTAAATATACTTTAATAAAACTCGTAAATATATAGTTAGACGTTCTAGTAGATTAGGTACAATCTAAGAAATTAGGTTTAAATTTAGTTTCTTAGTAGAAACGAGATAATTAGTATAGATTTAGATTCTAGGATCTATACTAATTCTAGGTTAGAATCTAGACTTTTTCTAGATTATATAAGTATTACTAAAAAAGCTAGCTATACTACTAGCTATATAAAGGGAGCTTTACTTTCGTAAATTATACTACTTAGTAATCCTTCTATAGTATCTATCTATTATCTAGATTACTATTACTATAAAAACCTTACATAGGTTTCGTTATTAATTTTATAGCTATATTACTAATTCTTACTTTATAAAAACTTCGATATTAATCTACTATAATAACTATATAAAATAGCTTATAATAAGTATACTACTTAATCTACTATCTATAGTAGTACTTAGTAACTATATTAAGGCAACTATAAGCTTAGTAACTATATCTATAATATAGATAAAAAACGTAGTAATTACGTACTAAGCCTAAAGTATTATAATATAAAAGAGGCGTATTCTATATATAGAAAGACTATAGTAGATATAGAACGAGTCTTATAGATATCTAAGACTAAATAAGCCTTAAGAAAGAAGAAAAGAGCTAAGTAAACTATATTCTAATAGTAGCTAGAGAAGTAGAAGAAGAGACCTAAGTAGGATAAAGCTATATTTTAGTAGAAAAGAAAGGCTAAATAAGAAGAGAAGCTATCTAGTCTAAGACTAGTCTTCTTATAGTAGAGGAATAGAGGATTAGTATTACTATAGCTAGCTATATAGCTAGCCTTACTAAATTTATTATTAATCTAATCCTAATATAATCTAGAAAAGAGATTAAGATAAAGGATAAAGAGAATCTATATAATAAATATATATAGTATAAGTTAGGAACGCGATACCTAACTCCTAAACAAGGCGTAAGTACCTATAATTATAGGAGATATAACTATCTTCCTCTAGAGATAGTAGAATAATAGTAGTCCTAAGGAGAGATATAGATAGATAGATAATTTATTCCCCTATTCTAGAGCTATCTAGCCTATATAGATTATAGCTATATAGTATCTAAGGAGGAAAACAAATATATATAAAAAACCTCCTATCTCTAGTTATTGCCTTTCTTTCTACTAGTAGGCCCTATAGTTAGTATACTAGTATCTAGATACTATCTTCGTAATACCTATCCTTAATATCCTTCTAGTCCTCTCCTTTCCTCCTTTAGGCTATCCTTTATATCTAGCTCTCTACTTCCTCTACAAGTCTAAATTAGGATAGAAATTCCCTTTCTTTTATCTATTTTACTATATTCTTTATAGTCTTTCTATCCTAGAGTATTCTAGAGTATATCTTTATAGCTACTTGCCTTCTCTAGTCCTCCCTTCTACTAGCCTAGTCTAAGTATACTAGGAGTATATATTAGACATTCTAGGATAGGTATCTATATAGCTAGCTTAGGTTATTAACTTCTAAGACTCTCTTTCTATATAGATATACTCTAAGCCTAATATACTTAGACCTAATCTAGATAGTAATACTACTTTTAGCCCTTATTAGGCCTCGGTAGATCTTTTAGTTTCCTAGGTACTACCTCTAGTAGGCTCTAGTTCTTCTTCTTAGTAGGGCTATATTCTACTTCTTTTCCTATAGCTTAGATACTATTTATTTAGCTATTAAGGCTACCTTTAGTTTCTCTTTAGTTAGGATCTTAATTCTATATTTAGATACTTCTTCTAGTATTTTCTATTTAGCTAACTTTAGGATTTAGTCCTAGACTATATATTTCCTAATCTTATAGGCTACTTTTTCTACTATAGTTTAGGCTTAGTAGTTACTAGTTTATTTAGTATACTATATCCTTACTCCTAAAATATACTCTAGGATATAGAGTAATCCTATTTCTAGCTCTAGAACTTCTATAGGAGTAGATTTGTAGATACCTATAACCTTCTTTAGATAGGCTACTTAGATCTAGTTAAGCTATTTACCTTATTCCTTAGTTATAGTTTTATCCTTTCTACCTCCTTCCTAAATTTAGTATCTATAGAGGAGAGCTAGTTTTTTAATAGCTTTATATATTATTCTTACTTTCTTAGATATAGCTCCCTATATTTATAATATTAACCTATTAATAGAGCCCTTATCTACCTCTACTCTACTTATAGATCCCGTTATTTATAGGCCCTATCTTAGCCTAGGATTAAGCTAGATACCTAGAATTCTTACTAATAGCGAGGGCTATATCTTATAGTCTTAGATATTAACTAATATAGTTATATTATATCTTTTCTTATACCTTATAAAGTAAATAAGTCTATACTTCTCTAGTATAAACTTTGTACTATGTTTCTTAGCCTATTCCTCGTATATCCTATATCTTTCTTCTAGTATCCTATAGTTTGTTTCTATATTGCCTAACTATATTAGGATATTTGTATTATCTATAAAGCCTAAGGCTAAGGAGTTGTTTGTCTCTAGCTATAGGAGTAGGTCTAATATAAATAGTAGGAAGAGTATTAGTAATAGTAGGGATCCTTATAGGATACTAGTCCTTACTCTTAGTTCTAATAAGTATTGCCCTAGTTGTATTCTAGTTATCCTTTCCCTAAGGAAGGTTCCTATAAATATAACTATCTATCTTAGGAGTCCTTTCTATCTTATAATATAGAGGAGTCTCTTATAGGAAACATTATTAAAAGCTCTAGAGATATCTAGTAATAGTAGTAAGGCTACCTTACCTTTCCTTTCCTAGATAGTATAGATCTATTCTATTAGTAGCTCTATAGCTATTAGTATAGATCTTGCTTTCCTTTCTTCTATCTAAGTCTCTAGTAGTATATTGTGTTTTTCTAAAAGAGCTATAATTCTATCTACTATAATCCTTTCTAGGAGTTTTCCTATAGTATTAAGTAGTACAACTAGTCTATATAACTTTAGTTAGGTATAGTCCTCCTTCTATAGCTTCCTAAGTACTACTATAATAGATTCCCTATACTATTTTAGGTAGTATCCTATCTTAATACAAGCTATAAAGAGCCTAAGTAGGAGGGGCTATAGGCTCTCCCCTAGGGCCTTAATTACTTTATTAACTAGCTTGTCTAGCCTTAGGGCCTTATAGCTCTTTAGTATCTTAATTACTTCCGCTAGTTCCTCTCTTATAACTACTAGATCTAACTAGTATAGTTCTAGATAAATAGTCCCTTCTATATTAGATAGGTCCGCCTAGACTAGTAGTAGGAAGTAGTTCCCTAGTACCTTAGCTCTAGTTTTATCCGTATTATATACTACTCCTATCCTATCCTTAATATTTAGTATTTATACTTATCTTATTCTTTCTACCTTCGGCTTTCTAGCCTACTATCCTAGTCTCTATATCTTTATAGGATCTAAGGTAATATTGCCTACTATTGCCCTATATTTGATTATCTTATCCTTTCTTATTTAGGCCTTTTCAGCCTAGTATGCCTTAGTATAGGCCCTCTATACTTCCTTAGTATAGTGTTCTATCTATTTTCTCCTAGTCCTCCTTATAGCTTTAATCTTTTATATATACTCTTTAGTCTAGTAGGACTACTAAAAGGTAGATAGTTTTTTCTCTAGTATAAAGGCCTTAAATGTTTCCTAGATCCTATTTAATATTTCCTTAGCTAGCCTATCTAGTTGCTCTAGTATATCTATAGGGACTTCTATTACTATAGGTATCTACTTATCTAGCTCCCCCTTAATACTTTCCTAGTCTACTTTCTTCTAGTTTAGGCTTAGGGGAATAAGGGCTTATTCTATAGTCTTTAGGTTAATAGTTGTCCTAATAGGAAGGTAATCTAATAAGGACTCTAAGTTATTATCTTATCTATATTCTAGTACTCTCTAGCTAATAGGGTTACTTATATATACTAGATCTATAGTAGACGTAGATAATCTTACTACCTATATAGTAAGTCCTTTAGGGATTAGTAGCTCTATTTCTAATATCTATATTCCTATAATAAGGATATCTACTAGAGACCTATAGCTAGGGATAAAGTCCTATCCCTATATTAGGTAGTAAAGGTTAAAGTCTCCTAATACTATATACTATATATCTTCTTAGGCTAGTAAAGTAGAGTACCTCTACGTAGTACTAGCTATGAACCTAGAGGCGATAGTATCGTTAATAGAGCTAAATCTCTCCTATCTAGGACGTAGCCTAAGGGCTTAGATAGAGCCTAGGCGAGAAGGAATCTAGCTCTATAATAACTAGCTATTTAGAAACTAGCTATAGAGTTACCTATTAAGCCTAGTATAGCTACAACTATTATAAGAACTAATACTAAGTTAATAGACTAATCCTCCTAGAGAGGGAATCTACCTTAGGGCTAAGGGACTAGAGTAGTAATCTAGGACTAATTATCCTAAAGAGGGGAAAGGAATAACTAAAGAGGAGGTTTTAATAAGACCTAGAAGGAGGAGGGAATATAGAGGATAAAGTACTTAGGAAACCCTAATACCTACTAGTCTCTTATAGAAAGTATAGCCCTAGACCTACCTCCTCTCCTAGGAGGCAATAATAATATTAGTTCTAAAGACTAGGTATCTAATACAAACTACTCCTTATACTATATATAAGGTAGTCTATAAAGAATACCTAAGTCCTAGGACTAATATAGGGAATCTAATATCTAGTACTATAGGTTACGTAACTAGATACTAAGTAAGAGTAAGGTTAACTAGTTAGAGAGCTAATATAGAAGCTAACTAGAAACTAGGAGGAATAATAAAGATCTATATTAATAAAGGGAAGGGAGGAAAGGGAGGAAAGGGATAGGAGTACTATCCTATTCCCTAAACTAGAGATCCCTCCTACCTAGCCTAATAGCTATAAAAGAATAAAGCTAAAGGATACTAGACTAGAGGAAGTATATACAATCTAGTTAGGATAATAGAAATATAGGGAACCTCTTAATATTTAAAAGACTAGTATAACCTAGAATAGGGCGTAGTATCCCTAATAGTATAAAGGAGAGTAGAGGTTATTAATATCTTACAAAGCCGGTAGGGACTTTAAGGAAGTTAGGAAGGTAGCGCAAATAGCTTTTTCCCTTCTAAAGAATATATAGAGATAGTTACTTGTCCTATAGGTAGAATAGTATAGTAATACAAGAACTTATCTATCTATCTATATCTTCTTAGATTAGTTTAGGGAGCTACTCTAGAGATCCTAGCTCTTTACTACTAGTAGATCTAGGGGAAGGATTATATATATAGTATATATTAAGTAGGCCTTGTTTAGTTTTTATCTAGATACTTGTACTATCCTACTACACTCCTAGGTAGTTTAGGGTAGTAGCCTTCTATATAGAGGTATAGATCCTTTTACTAATATAGATATAGGTCCTCGGGTTTCCCTTAGCTTTACTAATAACTATATAGTAGTTCGGGTTATTATATATTCCTAGGAGGCTACTAAATAGGTTTAGCTATAGCTCTTGTACTACTAGAACATAGTAGAGCCTTAGGTCTACTTAGGCTAGGAAATACTTCTAAACTCTATCTTTACTTTTATTAATATCGTACTATATAATAGTAAGTAAGTCTAGTTCTATTATTCTTTAGGTTCTATTTCGTTCTTATCTAAGCTACTTACTTTGCCTTAGTTACTTAGTTCTAATATAAGTAGGAGTTTAGCTTAGCTTATATTAGCTACTATCTTAGATAGATCTATTAGTCGCCTTAGGATATAGGCTCTTTTCTCTTATAGTTATATCTAGGCCTTAAAGTTAAAGAAGTTAAAGGATCTCTTCTTTCTAGTAAGGATAGGGATTATTGTTTCCTAATCTATATATCTTAGTAGGCTTTATAGTCTATTTAGTACAGCTTTCTACTTTACTTATACTCTAGCTAGGCATTCCCTAGACTATACTATATATTTCCTTATATAGTAGGCATATTTTAGGATATTTCTATTAGCCTTATACTTCCTCGTACTATAGTTTCCTATATATAGTCTAGAATAGTTCTATAGATAGTATCTAGTAGTTCTAGATAAGGCCTTATTCTAGGGCTTTATTTGCTTATACTAGGGATTCTAGCTATATTATAAGGGAGGAGTACTTCTTCTTCCCTCTATCTCTCCTAAGCTAAGCTAACCTTATAATTTTTAGCTTCGGATAGTAGAGCTAGTTCTATCTCTAGAGCTCTACCTCTATTATACCTAGCTTATAGCTTATAGGTATTCTATATACTAGGATAATATATCTCTTAATTATTATTTCTACTAAGTAGCTTAGAACTATAGTCTATTCCTTGTCTATCTCAAGTTACTTCTTTTCCTCTTTTCCTACTAGATAAACTTAAACAACTCTAGTCTTACTAGCTCTTACTACTACTACTACTACTACTACTACTACTACTACTACTACTACTACTACTACTACTACTACTACTACTACTACTACTACTACTACTACTACTACTACTACTACTACTACTACTCCTACTACTACTACTACTACTACTACTACTACTACTACTACTACTACTACTACTACTACTACTACTACTACTACTACTACTACTACTACTACTACTACTACTACTACTACTACTACTACTACTACTACTACTACTACTACTACTACTACTACTACTACTACTACTACTACTACTTTGTTCCTAATTTAAGCGACTAGCTCTTTACTTATAAGGCGGCTAATCCTCTCTTTTTCTTCCTTATTATCTATATACAAGGTAATATAGTTAGGTTAGTTAAGGAGTACTTAGGTAGTACTATCTTACTAGTAGGTCTTTATTACTATTTCTACGTAGATCTTTAGGCCTAGGTTCTAGGTCTTTTGTATATACTACTTTGTCTCTTTTATAATACTTCTAATCCTATTAGCTTCCTAGTATTTTATCGCTTTAAGAGCTCCTACGAGCTTAGTAATAATTATTCTTATAGCCCTTAGTAAAGTATCTCTATCCTTTACTATCCTTTCTACCTAAGTAACTATATATTCCTATTTCCCTTTCTCCTTCCCCTTCTTCTCTCTATCCTTATCTTATATCTCGTTTGTATTCTCTATCTCTAGCTCTAACCTTCTTTAATACTATATAGTAAGTCTGCTTCTATCTACTAAGTTTAGTTACTACTATTATAAGGAAAGATATAGGAAGGAAGGGACCTAGCCTCTATCTCTAAGCTAGGCTAAAGGATAACTAGTATCTATACTAGGCCCTAAGGGCCTAAAAGACTAGCCTAATTAGCGAAAAGCGAACAGAAATATCTAAAAGAACCTCTAAGCCCTTATAGACGATATTTAAAAGATACTAGACGCTTCCTAGGCCCTAGATTTCCTATTCCTTCTATTCCTTCCCTAGAGGGCCTAGACCTAACTTCTTTACTAACTTAAGGATACTTATACTATTAATATCCTCTAAACCTATATATAGATCCTCTAAGCCTTCCTAAAGATCCTCGACTAAAGAATATAGATATAGGCTATCTCCTAAGGCTAGCTAGCTACACTAAGCCTATAAAGAATTTACCTAGAAAGTTATATAATTACTATTAGGATAGGTTAGAACGAAGAGTAAGACAAGATAAAAGGCCTTACTAACTAAGAGATACTATAGGGACTTAAAGACCTAGGAATAGTTACTATTAAGAAACTTAAGAGTAGCGATCTAAGGATCTTTATAGTATCTAAGTCTATAAAGGAGAATCTAGTAAATAAGCTAGAATAGATTTAAAAGGTACTCCCTAGTACTATAGTAGAGGCTCTAATATACTAAGTACTAGTTTATAGTTTTGGACTAGGGGCTTTAATCCTAAGGACCTAAGCTTTATCTATAAGATCTAGGAAGAGAATAGAAGGCTCTACCTAAACCTTAAGGTAACCTAGGTAGTCTAGCTAAAGAGCCTAAAGGCTAGGGAAGGCAAGATATACTCTTCTATTATCCTAGGTATATAGAGTACTATCTAAGTAAGAGATGTTCTATAGAGAGGCCTAGTATCTTAAGGTATCCTCCTTACTATAGAGGAGTTTAATCCTAAATAGAGACCTATATAGTACCTTGAGTATAGGCAATTTAGTTATATTATAAATTACTATAGAGCTAAATTTAAAATAGGTATATAGAAAATACGTAGGACTATATAGAACTAATAAGTACTAAGGGATATTAAAGAAATATAGGAACTACTAAGGTACCTATATAGTATAGTTACTATTATATAAAGTAAAACAAGTAGCTATTACTAAAGTAAGGGCATTTAGGACCTAAGTAACTAAGAGCTAGAGTTACCTAACCTATCTAAAGAATATAGAGGGATAGATAACTATTAGATCTAAGAGAAAAGCTAGAATACTAAGTATAAGCCTAGACTAGGAGATAGATAATAGATTAAGAAGACTACTAGGAAGACTAGTAGGTACAAACTCTACTACCCTAGTAGGTAGATCCTAGAATAATAAAATTACCTTCCTATTCCTCCTATTCTAAGGATAGGAAGGATAACTAAGCTAGAGCCTAAACAATAAAGGTATAGAGGATATATAGATATATTAATATACCTAAAATAAGTAATACTTAAGGGAAGCTTACTATCTTGTAGTACAATATTAAATATAGTATATACAAGATCTAGATACTATTCCTCTAGTAGCTAGATCCTAAGATCTACTATATAATTATAATCCAAGAACCGTAGATTAGTTCCTTAAGTAAAAATATAGTAATATATCTAGGATACTATACTATACTCTTAGATATAGACTACCTAAGGACTACTATATATACTTAAGGAGATTAGTATATAAGTATAGAGTACTAAGGAATACTCTAGAGACCTAATTATAGTAAGACTCTATATAGGAGGTAGGTAGATTAATTATTAATATCCTTAACTACTATAACCTATCTAGCCCTACTTGAGATTATACTCTAGGTACTCTCCTACTAGTAGAAGGAGTAGCCTAGGGAAGGAAAGAAGAAGAAATCCTACTACTTAGGGACTTTAACCTATACTATCCTAGATAGGGAGAGAACAATATCTAAAACTAATACTAGGTAGTAGACTACCTAATTATAATTATAAAAATGGCCTATCTTAACCTACTCTTAGAGCTAGGTACTATTATATAGAAGATCCCTAGGAGCTACTAGACCCTATACTTAGTATTCGGAATTATAGGAATCTAGTAAAATATATAAGAGTATAGAAAAAGAATAGACTTAGAAGTAGGATTAGACTATATACTAATCTAAACTACAATTCTATAGACTAAGACTAGTATAAGGGCCTAAATATAGAGACCCTAATAGAAGAAGGTAGAATAGGACAAGATTAGGATAAGGATAGAAAGGAAGGTAAAAGCAATTACTACTAAACTAATAGATATACTATAGTAGTTAGATATAATAGTATAAAGGATATAGGAGATACTAACTAAGGTAGTTTAGAAAGACATCCTAAAGGCTAAATCCTCTAACTATACTAATATAATATAGTCAAAGAAGTATAGTAAAGTAGTAAAGAAGACAAGATATCTAAAGAGGAAATAGAGCTAGAATAGAATAGAGGAGAGCCTAGCTATATACCTAATAGTATTATATACTAAGGGTAAATAGATTAGGAAGGATAGGAACTTAGCCTAGAGGATAATAGTAAAGGAAGTTACTAAGGACCTAAAGAAGATATAGAAGCTACCTAGATAGGCTAGGGAAGGGATAGGTCAAAGTAATCCCCTACTCTAATTCCTAGGAATTAGGAATAAGGATAGTATAATATAGGAGGAGAACTAAGGTAAAGTACAAACACTAGCCTAATACTTCTTTCTAGAACTAAGGGAAGCTAACTTAAAAGACATATAGGATATAACCTACCTAAGGCTATTCTAAATATAAGAAGAAGTCCTATCTAAGGAGCTCTAGAAGATACTTAATAAGCTCCTAAATAGTAAGGCCCTAGGACCTAACTAGATCCTTAACCTACTACTTAGGAAATATAGACTAGAGCTTAGATCCCTACTATATTAGTTCTTTATAGTATATCTATAATACGGATATTATCCTCAACCCTTTAAGTACTCTATAATAGTTATCCTAAAGAAACTATAGAAACTAGACTATACTAAGCTAGGGTCCTATAGACTAATTATACTACTAAATACCTTAGTAAAAGTCCTAGAGGCTATCGTTATAAAGAGGATAAGTAAAGAAGCTAAAGAGGCCTCCTTCCCTAATCCTAGATAGGAGTAAGACTAGGAAGATTAACTATTTTAGCCTTAGAGCTAACTATAGAATAGGTCTAGACTATCTAGAAGATAGACCTAGTAATAGTAGTATAGATACTATACCTTAATATATTAGGAGCTTTTAATAATATATTATATTAAACATTAATATATAATATTAAGATAAAGGTATATCTATAATATATTATATAGTATATCTAGTTCTTTCTCTAGAATAGGACTATATACCTTAGACTTAGAGAATATATATATTAGGCAAGATCCTAGACAACTAGTATACTATAAGGATTAACTCTCTTACTAATTATATTCCTATTCTTTGCCTCTATACTCCTCCCTAAACTAGAGGGAAGAGGAACTATAGTAATAAGTTTTATAGATATTATATAATAAATAATAAGTATATACAATAGATAGCTAAATATAGTACTACCTCGATACTATAGAAGTACTAGCTTCTCTACTTTATTAGGAGTAGAACAAGATATAATCTATAGGCTATAGTTAATATACTAGGGTTTAAGGATAGGCTAGCTCTATTCCTTAAACTACTAGGAGTTTAGATTAATTCTAAGCTATAATAGGGCCTATATATTGAGAAAGTAGTAGAGAAAGGTATATCCTAGATATATTTACTCTAAAGACTATATAAGTCTATATAGAGAGTATCCTTTTAGAAGGCAAGATACTTATATATAGCTATTATTAGACCTATAATAACATATAGGGCTAAATAATACTAGAAGGAATATCTAGATATAGAAAGGAAACTACTCTACTACTAGAGAGGATTAAAAACTAGGTACTTAGGCATATTATAGAAGTATATAAGAGTATTATAGAAGGGATCCTCTAAAGGGAAATATAGATCCCTCCTCTCTATCTATATATATATAAGAGATATTAAGATAATAGTCTATTAAGATAATAGTCTATTAAGATAATAGTCTATTAAGATAATAGTCTATTAAGATAATAGTCTATTAAGATAGATAATAGACCTATTACTAAGTATATTTAAGAGCGATATAAGTAGATCTAAAGGGAATATAGAAGGGGAAGGGGCCTAGCCTATATATAAGATCTAAAGATAAGATAGGAAGAGATTATAGTACTAGTTAATAGACAAACTAGAGACTATATCTAATAGGGAGGAATATTGCCTAAATTATAGTAGATATACTAAAGGTAGAATACTTAGTAGGAGAACTAAGTTAGAAGAAGATAAGTATCCTAATAGGGCTAATAACTCCCTATAGTCTAGTAAGAAGGAATAAGAGAGAGAGAACTATACTAAGAATAGTCTAAGAAGTAAAGTATAATAGTAATACTAATTAGGACTAAATACATTAGCCTAAATATGTACCTTATAAGGTAGAGAGTCCTAGCCAAAATACTAGAGTATATATATAGATATAGAGCTTAGATACCTAATTATATAATACTCTTCTATCTAGAGAGACAAGGGATAAGGAATTAACTCCTCTAAAGGATAGGTTTATTATATTAAGAGATTACCTAGACTAAGAAAGGCTTAAACGAGATAACTAGGTAGATAACTAGAAAGGGGCCTTTAGAGTAGTTCTTCCTTATAAGGAAGGAACTAGAGAAGGAAGAGGAAAGGAAATAGGAAATAGAAGTCTAGTAAGAGGAAGGAGCTATAGAGATCCTCTCTATATCCTAAAGCTAAACTAGAAATAGAACGTAGGGATAGAATACTATACGATAGGAAGGAGATAAAGGGGTTTATACTATAGGCTATAGACTAAGGACTTTTATCTTTAAAGACAAATAGAGATACCTACTTATCTAATAGAAGGTAGGGATAGAATACTATACAATAGGAAGGAGATAAAGGGTTTTATACTAGAGGCTATAGACTAAGGACTTTTATCTTTAAAGATAAATAGAGATAGCTACTTATCTAATAGGTAGAATAGTATAGTAATATAAGAATTTATTATTATTATTATATAATAAATATACGATAGTAGATATTTTAACTAGTATAAGCTTAATAGAGATAGTACTCGACAATTATCTAATAGAATAGTATAAATAGAGCGACTTAGATATAAAAGATCTACCTATAGATTCTAAGAACTAAGACTTTATTAATCTAAGTTAGTCTCTTACTCTAAGTTATAAAGCTATAATATAAGAGGTAGCTAAGGAGCTTTACTATCTAAAATTGCTTATCTGTGCGTTTACAAGGCCTCGGCAATAGTAGGTGAGTAAGGAAAGGCGTGTTTGGAGGCTTAGACAAGGCCCGTACTCTTAAGGCTTGCTACTCGGTAGGTTTACTCAAAGCACGAGTTACATGCCTAGAAGCTACGTCTTACGTGCGTCTATCTATACTAACGTATAGTACGTATAGGATGCGGGTAGGTAGGTAAATGAATACACCGGTATTCGGTACCTTAGGCCTATGAAAGGGCGTACGAATATAGGACGAAGTTGCCTAGAGAGGGCGGAAGAGGGGGTACGCCCCTATACGTATAGACCCTCCTATCTATACGTTTACAAGGCCTCGGCAATAGTAGGTAAGTAAGGAAAGGCGTGTTTAGAGGCTTAGACAAGGCCCGTACTCTTAAGGCTTGCTACTTAGTAGGTTTACTCAAAGTACGAGTTATATACCTAAGCGAAGCGAGCCGCTAAACGTATAGGGGTAGGGAAGTGAGTAATCTCCTCTCGGGGCGTAAGCCTTACGAGGGTATGCCTTGCGGCCTTGTCGTTATCGTGTTAGACACTTTTGCTAGCGCCGTTTACTAGAAAGTATCTCAATCGTATTATCTCGTTAAACTATCGAGTAGCCTATCTAGAAGCGCTTATTTAGCTTGAAACGCTACGCCGGTAAGATACTAAAGTAGAGCCTAAACGCGTCCAACTTCTAGCGGCTAAGGAGCTATATCTTATAGTCCGTAAGGCTACTATCCGCTATATGCTATATAGCGCTACTATAGAGTAAATGTCCGATATATAATAAGTCGTCTATATTGTTATCTCGGAGCCGTTACTTTAGCTATTTAACAAAGCGGTCTCTTGTAAACGTACGCTAGTTCTTCGATAGTCCTTAGAAACTAAATAGTAGCACCGATAGGGCTATAGGGTAGTTTATTAATAAGCTCTTTATGTATATAACCGGACACGTTAGCGAGCCTATAGCGGCTATATAGATATTAACTCCTTAGTATTCGAGGTCTATCTTAGAGCGCTTAAGCTATAGTATTATATAGTCGTCCGCTATCCGTACGTCGTTATGTATTATATTCTTAGCTTTCTAGAGTATAGAGTTAGTATTGTCTCTCGCCTTATATATAATCTCTCTAATTCTTAAGAAGCCTACGAATACTAGAGTAGCTATAGCGTTAAGGTTTATATCGTCTAGGTTATTGTACTTACTAACAACTTTCTCGAGTAGCGCTAGCGTTACTAAAAGTCGTTTATAGCGTAGTCTAGTATTAATTAACTTCGCGCCCTTAATAAGCTATTTCAAATAGTCGCTATCGAAGACTTAGAGTACTCTATAGCCTAGATCGACGTAGTAGGCTCGTAGAGCGGCGAGGTTCTAAGCTATTATCTCGCCTTTAATAGTACGTAGAAATAGGTCGAAGGTATATAGGGCACGGTCGATAACGTATTAGTAAAGAAGCTCTACGCGTAGCGGAAATGCTCGCTCCTACGGCTAGCCGTTAAAGTTAATATAGAGTTACTACTATTTAACTACTAACTTATAGGTCGCTCTCGTAGAAGGCTTAAGGGCGTACTATAGTAGTATTGTATACCCGATTAACGATACGTTAATCTTGTTTAACTAGTCGCTCGGTAGCTAGTCTATGTCTTTATCTACTAGTAAGGGCATAGGTTAGTAATAGTCTTAATATCAAAGCGAGATAGAGCGTTAGCGAGCTCGTTATCGCTACTAGATAGCTACATAGATCTAACCCTTATACTAGCTTTAATAGATAGTAGGAGCATATCTCGTAACGGATAGTTAGCGTCGCTATAGATCCGTTACTTTGCGAGGCCTATATAGTATACTATATTATCTATATAGACTATAATACGGCATTATTACTAGCGACCTAACTATTGTTTAAACGCTAGGTAGATTGCTATCATTTCCGCTATATTAATGTAATTATTCTTAGTACGTAGTAAGTAGAAGAATTGCTCGCCGTCGATAGCTTCTACGTTGTTACGCTAGTCGTTATCGCTACCGGCGTACTAGAAAGTAGCTAGTTCGGCATTCGAGGCATCGGTAAATAGCTAAACTTAGTAAAGTAAAGGCTCTAGTATTATGTAGCGTCTAGTTATTAGTATAAGCGCCTATATCTACTACTCGCTTCGTATACTAGTATATATACGCTACTTATAAAGTCGTCTATACGAGGCAATAAACTAGAAGAGGTTAACGTTAAACGCTCTACTAACGTCGATAACGTTAGCTATCTATAATAGTCGGCCTACTAGCTTTCTTGCGCCCTTATAAGATAACTAGCCTCTATTAAGCGCTTCGATAATATCGCTCTATAGGCGCTTATACTTATCTCTCGAGAGCTACAATATTATTAAGATTATGTCTATAAGAATACCGAGGACTTCTACTATTATGCCCTCGACGTCCTTCTTATTATTACGTAGGATACTAAGTAGCGTTGTTAACTCTTACTAGGTATAGTAGATAAGAGGCGAGAGGCCTTTATTATCGAGTCGCTAGATTACGAAGATAAAGTCGTCTAGATAATAGTAAAGTTGTAGTCCGCCTAATACTATTTCTATTATCTAATAGAGCGCTTCTACGAAGAGATTGAATAATACTAGCGCTATGCGAAGACCGAATAGTAGGTAGTTCTTACTATAGTACTAGCCTACCTATTCGAATACTAGGAACCTCCGTTGCCGATAGTATATAGGTATATTTCTAAAGGCATCCTTTACGTCTTTCTTAATAATAATCGCGCCTCTTCTGTATTCGATAATACGCTTAATAATGTATTCAAATCTAGCGTAAACAATGTTACTATACGCCTATAGAATGTAGTCGTTTATAGATAAGCCGTTACGAGGATAGGACAAGTCGTAGATTCTTCGGAAACCGCTGTCGTGCTTTAGAACTAGACCGAGAGGTAAACTAGTTACTTCTTAGCCTATAATATACGTAATCCTACCGGTAACTAGGTCGTTACGTATCTTGTTATCTATATCGTTATTTAGGAAGGTAGAGTAGTAGTTCTTCGTCGATCTCTATAGAGGTAATCCTTCGAGTCCTATCGAGACACTATACCGGAGCGCGTAGTCTATAACCTCCGGCAATTGTCGATAAGGATATTCTCGCAATAGATATACCTATACTAAGCGCTTAAGCGGTAATAGGTTGTCTCTAAGTAGCTCGCTATTCGCGTAGGCGTCGAAGGATAGAAGAGTGTTTAGATAGTATCTATTTTACTCGATATAATGCCTTATAGCCTTATCGTTATCGTATTAAGCACTTTTGCTAGCGTTGTTACTAGAAAGTAGCTTAATCGACTTAACTCGTTATAGTTAGGTTAAGGCCTAAACTACTACCTTAATAGTATAGTTCTTAGATCTATAGTCGCTAGTAATATAGTAGCTACATTTGTAAGTAGCTTTATAAGGGTAGATGCCTTCTACGTAGCTACCGTTATTCCAATTGCGGTATAGATTAAACCTATCCTTAACTCGGTAAGAGTAGATATTGTCGGCTTCGGAGAGGTTGTATTTGTAGCCTACCCTAGCGGCCTTATTGCTATCGCTATTACTATTACTCGTATTAGTTATAGCTAAGCTATAGACGTTGTCTATTAAATAGGATAGGTTATGTATTATTAACTAGGCTTCTAGCTTTATTATACCTCTTGATTTAATGCGAGCGAGTAACTCTAGTACGAAGTTACGTATAACCGGGTCCTATCTATAGCCTTATACAAGTAACTTGTATACTAAAGCCTAGTATCTAAGTATAGCTATAATTAGGCTAGGTGTATTGTTATAGATAATAGAAGCTATCTAGACGTAATTAGACTAGCCTTCGGCCTAAATGTAGACGGTCTTATAGTCCGCAATCTTGCCTATCGTAGGCTTTAGCTTCGTATCGTTCTTAAGAAGGCGTTTAAGGGCTATAACGTCGTCGTCGTCATCCTCGGCGTTAGAGCCGGCCGCTACTACTAGCGTACGTACTAGCTCTTATCTTAGCCAAGTCGTAGAAGTCGAAGGACTATTTGTATATCTAAATAACATACTTCGTTTGTATACTAGTAGTAGTATCTAGTAGAGACTAAAATTGAGTAGATAGCTTACCTTTATTGTCTTCTTTATCTATGTCCGCTCTATTGCTATCGCTAGAGCTACTTAGCGCTATTGTAGTACCTTTATCTCTACGCTCTTGCTCCCTCCTATAAGCGTCTTGCTTCCGCGCTTCTTTAGTATCTAATGCCGCTATCTCCTTCGCTCGCTTGAATACAAGATAGTCTTCTTTAGACTATCCTTTCATCTACGCTATAAGGCTTTAGACTTCGTTTAACTTAGTTATAGTAGTATTAGATCGTTGTCTACGTATATTAGAGCTCTCGGAGGGTAATAGTAACGACTTAGCTAGTTTATCTCGTGTATCTTAGCGCCGAGCTATACCTCCTTTTAACGCCCCTCGGGTTAAGCTAGGAGTAACCATTGTCCAACGTAGTAGCGCTAACGCGCTAGCGTAGGCGGATGATAAATATTATCGTAGAGGTGAATATATCGATAAGAGGAATATAATAAATAAATACACCGGTATTCGGTGCCTTAGGCCTATGAAAGGGCGTACGAATATAGGACGAAGTTGCCTAGAGAGGGCAGAAGAGGGGGTACGCCCCTATGCGCATAGACCCTCCTAATATTGAGTTTCGCGTAGTATATATATATTAGTATAAGGCTATTTATTCAATATAGAGAAAGCTATAGGCGATTAAGTAGTCTAAAAGGAATATAAAGACTAAGGTCTAGATTAAAAAGCTATTAAAGGTAGTAGGAAATAGTAGAGTTTAGGTATATCTAGTATAGCTAGCTATATAGCTAGCTATAAAGTTAGGTCTTACTAATAATTCTATAGAAAACTATAAGTTAGGAACGCTTCTCTATACTATACGAAATCTATATCCTTTATAAGTATACTATTATTTAAAATATTAATATATAGGACAAAAGCTTTCTACTATACTTTAGGAATATATCTCGCTTAGATTAGCCTAGCTACTAGCCTAAGAACTATAATCTCTACTACTACTACTTTGAGGATATAGTATACTTAGAATATAGTAGAGTAAAAGCTCTCTACTATTACTTTAATATTAAGAGAAAGTAGCTCGAGGAGAAGACTAGATACTATAAGATACTAGCTAAGCTAGGCTATAAGGGAATATTAAAGCTATCGTACCTCTTAATAATATATCTTAGTAACTCGAAGAATAGAACATATCTTAGCTTAGGATAAGTAGCTATAGACTATATACGCTCTACTTATATAGTAGTAAATATCGCTAGAGTATAGTATAAGACTTAAGATATAGTTATATAAGATACTAAGTAGAGAGCTATAGACTAGCTCGTATAGTAGTTTATATAACTACTAGAATAAATATAATAAGTACGCGACTATATATTCTAGAATTCCTATTCTTCTTACTAGCTTAGCTACCTATATTACTAAGATTTTACTTCGTATCTAGCTATCTATAATTTTATATTATAGTTCGGACCTTTTTAACTTTCTTTCTTACTTTAATAGTAATCTATCCGACTATTAAAGCTCCTTAGAACTCTTAGTTATTAATCCTATCTAAGTTGCTATTTTACTATATCTATAAGCTACTATATCTCTAAATATTAGCTAACCTCCTTAATATTCCTACTATCTAAAATACTCGTCTATTACTAAGCCTACGAATAATAAGGTTACAATCTCGCTTTAGATAATTGTTAGGAATATAGACTAGATATAATAAGGAAATAATAGAGCTTTAAGTCTATCTATCTAAAGTCCTCTATAAAGACGAAATAGTACCTTACTATTAACTATTTAAATAAGAAGTAGTCTAGTAGGGGCTTACTCCTTTAGTAGAGATAGTTAACGTTTTCGTTAATTATCGATATCAATAGTTTAACGAAATCTCTTCTCTTTCGAGAATACTTAATTAAGGGCCCTATTAGTTATTAATCCGGTAGTCTTCGATAAATAGGATAATGTTTATATCTAGAAGAAGGAATATTACAAGCCTTTTTATTAATAGATCTAAGAGACCTAGTAGAATAATAGAAAGCTCTAGCTATTCCTCGCTTCGAAGGCTATAGAATATCTAGAAGTTTCTAGTTAATTAGAGTAGTAAGGATAGGAATAGTTTTATCTAGAAGTATTTAACTAAAGAAGCTATATATAGTATAGTTACTATACTCGATATACTTAAGGACTAGCTAGTAGTAATATATAAGTTCTATAGGCTATTTATAAAGTATCTATTAATTAGGGATAGTAATACTACTACTACGAAGTATTTAAAGATCTAAAAATATCGTTTAGTATAGAGTAATTAATAAGACGAGGTAGATACCGAATTTTAGGCTAAGGTAAGAGTACTTCCCTATAGCTAGCTATATAGCCGGCTACTTAGTATATAAGGAATAGGTCTAATAATATTATAGTAAGGAAAGAAGGACGTACGTATAGTTAATACTAACGAGTATAGTCTTAAGGATTTCTATTAACTAGCTAACGAGATAATTATTATTAATAGACTTCTAGAAGACTTCTTCGAAAGGGAATTAGTTTAAAAAACGTACTACTATCTTACTAATAATCTATCTCCGTTTCTATTAGTAAGTACTTGATATAGTAATTTCTTATAGAATATAATAATAAGTAGAACCCAAACCTATATATATCTAGTAGCTAGGTAGTATAGGAAGGGACTATAGGTAGTATAACCTATTAGACTAAGGGAGCTATACTAGGTAGACTATCTATTCGTAGTAGCTAAAGAGGTAGTAGGTAGTAATTAGAGCTCTATAGTAGAGATATAAGAAACGTAACTAGTAATATATACTAAACGAAGATTAATAATATCTCTCTCTAGTAGAAAGAGGACTATATATACTAATTAAGGCCCCTACCTAACTAGGTAGGCAAGTGTATTCTAGTTACTAGACAATATCCCTCCTTCTTTAGCTATCTAACTAGATACAATACCTCGCTTATATATATAGAAAACAAATAAGTAAGCTCTTTAGCTCGCTACCTTAGATAGACTTCTAATCGTATCCCTAGGGACTATTAATTCCTAGTTCTACTTATAGCTAGCTCTACTCGTATCTAGTTAGCGAAGCTCGTACTTACTATAGTTCTCGCCTAGTACCTTATCGTCGTCTAGCCGGTCCGTAATACTCTTAGTAGAACTATAGCTCTTTTCTCTATATATCTTATATTCGAACTTAGCTTATATTATAAGAGCTTCGCGAACCGCCTTATAGGCGCGCTAGTTCTACTTCTTAATATAGCTCCCAAGATCCTTATAGTCTAACGCGAATAGCTCGTAGACCTTATCTCGAATAGAGGAATTAGACTATAGAACGCGCCTAACGAGGACGTCTATAATAGGACTAAGGCCCGTAAGCTAGATTGCGTAAGGAAACGCGTATAGAATTGTACTATCCTAGCGTAAGATAGTTATTAGGTATTAGTAAGCCTCTAGGACCTACGCGATAGTAAGGTTAAAATACTTAACTATAGTTTCCTTAATATAGTAGAAGTATAGATCTATACGCGTCTTAGTAGCTATACTAGTAATATTACTATAAGGTAGATATAGTATACTAAATAAGGCGGATCCCTCTAATAGTAGCTTTAAGTTCTACTAAGTAACCTTGCTACTAGTATAGTCGCTTATAGCCTCTAAATCCTTAAGTATAAGATACTTTTTAGTTAGCTCTCCTACTTGTCTACTTAGTAGTACGAGGCTACGAGCCTTAAGCTTCTATATATATATAGCGAAAATCTCCGGATTGTATATATAGTCGATACCTTAAGAATAGGCAAGCTTATCCTCTACTTTAAAGGATACTAATATATAGACTTAGCTAGCGCTAATACCTTCGACTAGCTCTAGAACGTTACTATTTAAATATATTATCTCTACTAGAGGTAAGTTACTCTTCTTAAGTATATCGTAGTTATAATAGAACTTAGTAGGCTTTAGTATAGAGATAATCTCGTATACGTAGTCGGATCGAAGAGTAACTATAAGGAGCTATAATAGTAGGTTATATTAGACTAGCTAGTTACTAATACTACAAATTTATAGTAGATTAACGCCCATCTACTTTTCTAGCGTATAGCTACGAAGATACTAGTAATATATTATAATCTCTATAACTATCTTATCTATAAGACTCTATTCCTATTTCTTTAGATCTTTAGTCTAGTTAAAGATATTATTAACTATCGTACTATCTTACTTAGTTATTATCGCTATAATTTCTAGCTATCTAAAGGCTCGAGTAACTATGTATAGGAACGGCTCTAGTATAACCGGTATATTAGGATAGACTAGCGTAAAGGTATATAAGCCGAGACGTACTACTAGTATAGTAGTAATAGAGGTACTAGCGAAATAGTAAGCCTTATTCGAGTTACGAAAGGCCTTAATATCCTCCTCTATATTACTATTCTTACTAAGTAAAAAGAGCCGATTGGTAAGGTTATCCTTTACGTTAATTAGGCGTAGCCTATAGAACTTCGCATAGATCTTTAGATACTTAGTATAGATATTGTCTAGTTTGTTAGGATCGTATAGATCCTTAAATTACTAAGCTAGATTATAGACTATAGTAAAAGAGCTAATATCCTTATCCTTAATGCTTATAGTATCTAGTTTAGCTATAAACCGACCAAACTAGCTATCTATATAGTCGGTATAGATGTCCTTGATCTCTACTTCGAAATCTATCTCTTCGTCTCTATCGTTACTACTAGATATCTTAGTATCTTCCTTAACTATCGTAGCCTCGAGACGTAACGCTTCCTACCTATATCCCTCCTCTTACTAGCGTAGTTTAGCTATCTTAGTAGCTTATTCTTACTATAGGCGGATCTATTAAGTAGTAGTATAGCGTAGCCTAGTACTATCTTAGGTAGTAAGCTCTTAGATAGCTACCTCGTCTACTACTTTCTATACTTTAGCCTAATAACGGATTGCCTAGTACTAAGATAGAGTAATAATTAGTATAATACGAGTCTACCTCTCTATAATAAACCTAGAGCTACTAATATAGTATCCCTTATTAGCTAGTAGCTATATAATCTTCTAGCTACCTAGATTAATAGTAGCGATCTCCTTCTTATACTTCTTATAATACTTCGAGTCGAAGTCGCTATTAGTAAATATAAGGCTTAGGTTCTATTGCCCTATCTTCTTAGGAGTAGATATAATACGATAGATTATTATCTTACTAACGAGCTTAGCGCCTTATCGATAGTTCTTATTCTTATTAACGAAGATAGTAATATTCTTAGCTTACTCTACGCTACTATAGGCAAAGTTAACTAGGCTCTATAGGAGCGCTATTAGACTATCCTAATACTTAAGATTTATAGTTAGATAGTTAAGTTAGTAGTAGATATTAATATCCTATATAAGGACCTCGATACGGTAAGGTCTCTTACTAAGCCCTAAGTATACTAAGCAATACGCGCCTAGTATACACGTAGGACGTACGTAACTCGTATAGCCTTTTTTACCTAGTACGCTATACAATCCTTTTAGGAGGCACTTGTTAGTTCTACTACCTACTATGTTATTGGTTAGGAGGATATTCTATACATTACTATATACCTAGCCCCTAATATCCTACTCCTCATCAATAGTAAGCGATAGGTAGGCCTTAGAGAGCTCCTTACCCTTAAGAACTAGATTCTTAAAGTCAACGGTCCTACCTATCTCGCGGCGTAGACCTATTATACCTATAGTAATAGTAACTAATAGGCTCTTACTAGCCCTATCGAGGATAGTAAGTAACTACTAAGTCGCCTCGATCTTTGCCTATTAGTTAGTAATATCTATAATAATCTTAAAGGCGTTAGTAAGATTAGTAATCTAAGTAAGCTCGCTATTCTCTAGAACTATAAAGATCCTAAGCGAAGTAGTACTCTAACCTAGTTAAACGATAGTAGTAGGTTAACTAAACTAATAAGTAGTCGAAGAAGAGATAGGGGGAGCTAGGTTAGTAGAAACGAGTTACTATTCTTTAGCTATATTTGAAGGCTTAGATAGTTAAGAGAGGGAAGAATAGATAAGTAGATATAGGCGCCTATTAATAAGGGCCTTAGAATAAAGACTATAGATAGATGTTTACTTATAGCTATTGGCGTATATATATATATATATATAATTACTTAGAGATTCGAGTAAATTTATACTTAAATAGTTGTATGTATCTAGGTACGTAGGCGGCCTATTCCGAGATCTTAGGAAGTAAAGTCTTACTTTCTTAGCGCTTCGTATCTATCCCTATTCCTAATAACGGCCCTTTTCCTTATCTAACTAGTAATAGACTAAGTTACTCTATAACTACTAGCTACCTTACGATCTAGCTTTCTAGGGAGTACTCTAGTAAGGCTCTTACTAATAATCTCCCTAGAGCTTATTAGATTGCGAGATTCCCTTCTAATCTACTAATTAGCCTATAGTTACTTATATAAAAAGTAGTCTATACTTCTTCTATATAGGCTACTCGTAATCCGGTTTATCTAGACGTTCCTTCCTTCCTACTACTTATAGATAGGGAGGTAGATAGCCGACTAGCGTAGCTACCTATAAACGCTAGTATCGGTCTATAATAAGCGACTAGATCTCTAGCTAGTAAGGCTTCCGTAAGCGCCTCCCTTTCTATTTATCTCGCTTAGCTAATACTAACTACGCGTATAGAAGCGATATATCGTAAAACCTTAGTAAAGAAATAGCTTAGTAGCTAATAGCTCCTACTAATTACTTCCCTAGGGATTATTATAAGTCGAAATCCTAAAAGTCTATAAACTCTAAATATAACGTAAGTATAAAGGAGATATACGTAATAGTATAATAGTATTATAAATAGAAGGTTAGAAGAAATCAATATCCTTAAGAAACTCTAAGTATCTAGCTATGAGCTATCTTACCTTCCTATTAGTACTTCTAGGACTTCCTAATACTTCTCGATAGACTAGTTATTATCAAGATCCTTATTATCCAACTCGTAGTCTAGCTCCTATATCTAGTCTAGCTAAGGCCCTATATTAGTATTAACCTTAGCTTCTAGCTCTAGTTAGTTATACTAGTCGTATATTAGGCTAAATTAAATATAGCTAACCTATACATATCCGTCCCTTTCTTCTTAAGTTATTAATAATAGCTTACTAAGCATTATCTATAGATACGCAAATCCTTCTAGTAGCTTAGTATTTAGTATAGTATTTAGATCTTTACGAAAAGGATTAAGGTCTCTAGCGATATTTTCTATATCTACTAATACTTCCTTATTAGTCTAAGGAGGTATAGTAGGTTCCCTTATAAAGTCTATTTTCTTTAGATTTGTCTATAGCTATATATACTTAAGTATAGAACTATCTAGCTTCTAAAGTCGATAAGCTACGCTATTATAGAGTACTTCCTAAACGCGATATAGTCCCTTCTAGTAGAAAGTAAGCTTATACGAGAAGCTCGTCTTTAACTTAGACTAGAAGATAAGAACAAGGTTTCCTTCCTTAAATAGGACGTAGTTTATATCCTAAGTATTACTAAAGTACTACTTTGTCTCTTCCTAAAGGCGCCTCTAGCGAGTAAGGCCTTCTTCGATAGTACTAGTTATCTTCTTAAGCGCCTTAGCGCATAGATATAGTAGGTTAGAATAGTCCCTAATAGATTCCTATTTAAAGATACTATAAGTACGATAGGTAAGCTTAATAGATAGTACTATCTCCTATCCTATTATAACTTCTATAGAAGTAAGGCTAGTTGTCTTAATAGTAGTTATACGATTAACTTATAGGATAGTAGATACATAGTTAGTAATAGGTATCTATCTATCCTCTCTATTTATAAGTTTAGTAATACTATCGAGAAGGGCTTTATATCTAACTTCGACTATAGTATTCGATTCTAGATAGTATAGCGATATCTTAACTATCTTAGCTCTATAGCTAACGATTAGTACCTAGACTTCCTTAGTAAAGTTAGTTAGAGTATTATTAAGTACTATCTTAGTAGGAACTCCCTATCTATAGAAGATCTCCTTCTATAGGAACTTAGCTATATATACTATAGTAATCCTCTTCGAGGAGAGGTAGAAATATTAGGCTTCTAGCTATCGGGATAGCGCCTCTCGAGTAACTAGTATACTATTGTTACTATTAATATAAATAGTATCTATATACTAGCGCTCCTCTACTAACTACTAAGTAGGTATACGAAGCTTACTAGCCTAGCGGTAACTATTATAGAATACACATTTAGGATAGCTTTTATAGTATCTAGAAACGTTAGCCTAGACTCTATCCTACTAATATCGCCTCCTTAGGAGATTAAAGGTCCCTTTAGTAGCTCGGTATCTAGTCTCCTCGTAGAGGATATATAGGATCTCCTATATAGTAGTAGCATTATCGATAACTCTCTATAGTAGAGTATTAGCTATAGATTATTGCTATAGATGCCTATCCTTGACTATGAACTATTGTACTTACTTAATAATATAACGATACTAGCTCCTAGAGACTCCTAGAGCTTTCCTCCTATAAGTAAGGAAGTAGGTAATATAGTAGGAGTTATTAGAGTATTCTCTATTAAGTATATTAGCTCGCTCGATGTCCTTAGCTCCTTGTTCTTCTTCCGCCTTAGTTATAGTAGTATCCTCTTCGATAACTAGATAGGTATTAATATCGAAGGTAAAAAAGAAAATATAGTTAATTACTATATCAACGTCCTCCTCCTCTTATATCTCTATAATATCCTTATCTATAACTAGCTTGTAGGATAAGGCATCTATAGTAGATTATCGTTTTCCTAGGATATAGATAGTATTAAAGTCAAAGAGGTAGATCTACGCTACCTATCTAGCTATAGCTAAATTCGGTAGATTAGAAGCTACTCGATTAAGCTAGTAGACTAAGGTATTCGTGTCTACCTGAAGCTAGAAGTAGACGCTAAATAGCTATAGGTAGAATTTCTTAAGTGCCTTATAGATCCCTAAGTACTCTCGCTTACCTATATTATACTATACCTCCGTAGGATTCTATAGACTAGACTTATATCGTATAGGATACTATACGGAAGGCTCCTCCCTATCGTACTATATTAGTACTTTACTATAACCTTCCCTACTAGAATTGATAGCGACTACGATAGTCCCTACGCCTTCTATATAGTTAATAGATATAAGGGCTAGGGCTATAATTAAGGCCTATATAATCTACTCCTTAGCCTACTAATATTCTTAGTCCTATTGGAACTTAGCGTCCTTCTAGAGAAAGATAAAGAGTAGCTTATAGACAATCGAGAACTCCTCGACCTAGATCCTAAAGTAGGTTACTATCCTAATCCATATCTATATTTCTTTCTAATAGGTTAGAGTCGGCTATTCCGCTATTTTCCTAACTTAGGTAGTATCTAGGTACCTACTATTCGCATTAGTAATATAGCTAATAATATTAATCTTCTAATAAAGGAGCTAAAGCTTAGAGCTATAGATCGTTAGGTACGCTCGTTCTAAGTTACATAGAATATAGTCTAGGTTCCTAATATACTCCTAGATAAAGTATCGAATACTAGGCTCTACTTCTTTATTCCTATATCTCGTTTTAGGTCCTTTAATACCTATGTCGTCGAGAAACGGTATAATAATATACGAGATATAGGTATATAATACCTAAGTAATAGCCTAAACTAACTAGGCAATAGAGTTAGTAGCTCCTTATAGAAGAGTCGTTTATTGTAAGAGGCTAAGTAATATATCGAAGCTTGTAATATTCCTACTACCTTTATCTAATAGAATTTAGTTATATTCCGAAAAGACATCTATTAACGAGGCGATAATATAGTTCCTAAAGGCTTCTAAGAAACCATCTGTATTAGGTAGTAGGTTAGCGTCCCTAATCGTTATAGTATTAAACTTCGTAGTAGTATTAATTAGACGATACTCTTTGTCCTTTCTAGGAACCGGCTTCTTACTAACTAGGAAGTATAGATTGCGATACGAAGTATAAGATAGTTTAAGTATGCCTACTTATAACTTATATACGCTTACGGACTATATCTTCTACAATTAGGTATAGACTCGGATTAATCCTAAAGGAAGGATACTCCTATAGTTTATATAGAATAGTCCTAATCTTCTATAGTAGTATAATCTCTAGGTTAATATAACTAAGGTATATAAAGTCGTATACTAATACCGCCTCTCTATTATATAGTAGTTCTTCTAATAGGTATCTCTCTATTAGCGTAAGCTCTAGACTAGTACGAATTTTAGTAAGCTATTCTATTATTAGCCTTATTCTACGTTTAATCGTAGAGAACTTCTTTATAATATATTTCTAGTTATAGGGCCCTATACCTAGTAGAAGAGCTACTTCTTAGTCTAGACAATCCTACCTCTAGTTTAGGTTACTACTAGGACTAGATCTATCTATTATATATATACTACCTTTAACTAGTTTAACCTTATTAGCTATCCTCTTATATAGCGTATAAACGTCTACCGAAGACTAAGTAGGTAGAGGCGACTACTTCCTTTAGTATCTACTTCGAAGATTAGTATAGTAGAATAGAGTATATACCTCTTCTAACGTATCGTTCCTATTGTCGAGATACTCGATATATAGCTCGAAGCCCTTCCCTAGAATACTACCGAATACATTGCTATAATAACCCCTAAAGGGATTATTAGTAGATACTTCCGATTAGCTATAGGGCATTTCTAAGTCTTAGTATATAGTCTAAAAGGCCTTAATTTCTAAGTCGTTATCTTCTAAGTTATTATTTCTAGAGCTATTACTACTACCTAGTAGTTTCTTTAGTAGATTATAAGGTACTTAATCGGTAGGAAGCTAATCTACTTAATATCCCTTTTCCTCTAACTAGAACGAACTAGATTAGTCTAGACTATAGGTAAATAGGATACAAATTAATAGTCCTATAGTAGCGCTAGAGCTTTTCCCTCGCAATCTACGCCTCTAAGTAGTAGCGACAATTTCCTTATAGGATTTATAGCCTTAATTACTAATATAGCTAGTAAAAACGATCTTATTTCCCTTCTAGTCGGAGATAGTGCCTTCCTATAATCCATTATTATAGTTTTGCTAGATGCCGCGTACTATACGAGACTAGGGCTACCTAAGTAGAATAGGCGTTTCTAGATTAGCTACTATCTAGAACGTAAAGGCATATACGACCCTAAAGGCGTCTACTATAATATTGTAATAAGCCCTAATAAAAGCAACTATCCTATTAACGTCTCTTATACCTAATACTACTTCCTTATTAATCGGTAGGCGAAGTTACTAGGCTAGGACTAAAGGTATAATAAGGGACCTAGAGCTATTATCGATTATAGTATAGACTAGAATACCGCGGTTACCTATCTTAATATCGATATAGATACTTAGTATAACTATAGATTCCTAAGTTACTATAGATAGGTCGGCTTCTATAGGTCTACTATATAGCTCCTTAATATCGGCTAAGGGAGCGTATCTAACCTATATACTAGTAAACTAAACTATATAGGTACCTACTAAGCTAGTATAAGGACCTCGATAAGGTAAGGTCTCCTACTAAGCCCTAAGTATACTAAGCGGTATATACTAAGCGTATACGCTAGATATACGTAACTTGTATAGCCTTTTTTACCTAGTATACTATGTAATCCTTTTAGGAGGCACTTATTAGTTCTACTACCTACTAAGCTATCGGTTAGGTAGATGTTCTATACGTTACTATATACCTAGCCCCTAATAGTTCTAATAAGTCTATTCCTATAGTAGCCTATAGAATACTATATAATGAGTACAAGCGAGCTAACTACGTTAGGTAGTAACACTATAGTACCTATAGACAATAATTGTCCCTAGGGGAATAAAGAATATTAGGCTTTAATTAGCGAGTAGTAGGCTATATTAAACGAGCGAATCGCGTACTCGAGGGCTAAGTAGAAGCTACTTAAACAAGAAGTCTAAGCCTAGGAGCTAGAGTATAAAAATGCTCGGCTATAGATATAGCATAACGTAGGCTTAGTACTAGTAGATACTAGGCATAGTATAAGCGTTAAATAGTCTAATTACCTAGTATCGCTAGAGTCCGACTAGGATACTAGTAATTCTAAGGATAGATCTATAGAGAGTATCTATAGGACCCTATCCTATTAGCTTAGTCTTAGTATTATACTATTATATAGATATAGCAAGGCGCCTATACTATGTATATTAGACGTAGTTCTAGATATTATAGTAGGCAAGCCTAGACTAAAGGAGCTAAAACCCTTTAGGGATAATACTATTAAAGAGGCAAGGAGGTTCTTAAGGGAGCTAGCCTTAATCTTTACTTTGTTAGGAAATGTATATCGTACTAACTATAGTAAGACGCTATATAGGGTTATATACCTTGTAGGCGATATATATAAGAAGTAGTATAATAACTATGATCTCGAAGACCTAGGTAGTTATACCTATAAAGACTTCAAGGATTTCTATATTAACTACGTAGGGAATCCAATAAATCGTATACTAGACGTAATCCTCGAGTATAAGGCTATATATTAGTATAAGAACTAGATAGTTTAGAACTTTGTCCTCGAACTCGTAGTACTAGAGGATTAGCTAAGCGACTATACTAAGGCATAGTATATACACTACCTACTTACAAAGTTCTAGCCTATACTACGTAGTACTATTATTAAGTACTATACTATTCTAGAGCTAAGGTAGGAACTAGTATAACTTATAGCTCTTATTGAGATACTAGATAGACTATTAAGCAAGAAACGAGAGTAAGATAACGAGGACTATAGTAGTTCAAAGAAGAAGCGCTACCTTAATAACTATAGTAGTAGTAAGGAGTAGGGTAGGCGTAATAAGAAAGTAGGCAATAAGCCTATATAGACTAAAGACTCGAGGCCTAGTCGGGACCTAGCTATAGTAGAGTACTATAGGTATAGGAAGAAGGATTACTTTAAGACTAACTATCCTAATAAATACCTATAGAAGGATAGCGACTCGTAGGCTATATGCAAGATCGAGGTAGCTAATAAGGGAAAAGGTAAAGTACTAGCTAAGAGCGAAGGATAAGTACTATAGCTAATTCTAGTAGCTCTATAGTATATATACTATTGTAATGTATATATAGCGCAATAGTAACGTAGAATAGAGATATATACGTCGAGTGCCTACTAGACGATATAGTAGACATTAACGTTATCTTACGTAAGTTTGTCCTCTAATACTAGTCCTAGTAGATTGCTAATACTACCCTACCTAGTACTAATAGCTTCTAGGGAGAACGTAGATACTATTATAGAGTATATATACTAAGCCTACGTATCGTAGACTTATTAGATTAGGAACATGTAACAACTAGTACCTTTTATGTCTTCGAAATGCCTAACCTAGACCTTATACTAGGCAGGCCTTAGCGAAGGGACTAGTAGGTAGTCGTAGATAGCGTAACGGATATATAGACCTATAGTACTAGTAGCGAGGTAAGACCTATCGTAGTAAGTAAGCTATAGTAGTTCTTTAAAGAAATGTATAATACGACGCGTATATATATAGTAAGTATACGTAACGCTAGCGTAGTAGCTAATAGCCCTAATCTACTAGAGGAGTTCAAGGACTTTGTAGATATCTTTACTATAATACTAGAGGCTTCATACTAGCTATATACTAATATAGAGTACTCGATTGACCTAGTTAATAGGAGGAAGCCTCCCTATCGCCTCCTATATTATTAGTCGGAGTAGGAGCTCTAGGTCCTTTAGAAATACCTTATTAAGGTAGTAGAGAATAGGTAGATTAGGCCTAGCGCAAGCAAGGTAGATATACCTATCTTGTTTATACTAAAGAAAGATAGGAGTCTTTAGTTATATATCGACTATATAGATCTTAATAAGATTACTATCAAAAATCGCTATCCCCTACCTCTTATTAGCGAGACAATAGATAGACTTAAGGATACGGAATAGTATATATCCTTAGACCTTATCGACGTATACTATCGTATTTGTATTAAGTAAGGCGATAAGTAGAAGACTACGTTTCGTATATGCTATAGATACTTCGAGTACCTAGTAATACTATTTAGGCTTACTAATGTATCTATAACCTTTTAGGATTATATTAACTAAGCCTTAGTAGGCCTAGTTAGTATTTGCTATATAGTCTACCTAGCTAGCGAAGGAGAGTACCTATACGCGGTACTAGCTACTAACCTATAGGTAACGACGTCGTCGATAGAGCCAAATCTCTCCTATCCCTAAGGATACGAAAACCGGTACCTAGGCGTAAAGGAGTCTAGCTCTAAGGCGACTAGCTATTTAGAAAACTGTCTAGCTACCTACCGAGCCTAGTGTAGCTATAACTATTATAAGAACCAATACCGAGTTAATAGGCTAATCTTTCTAGGGAGGGAATCTATCCTAGGGATAAGGAACTAGAGTAGTAACCTAGGACTAATTGCCCCGAAGAGAAGGGAGGAATAACTAAAGAGGAGGTTTTAAAGATTACTAGAAGGAGGAGGAAATATAGAGGACAAAGCACTTAGTATACCCTATAGCCTATAGTCCCTAGAGGAGTATAGCCCTAGACTTATCCCCTAGGCCGGGGCACTAACAACATTAGTTCTAAAGGCTAGGTATCTAACACAAACTACTCCTTATACCGTACTTAAGGTAGCCTATAAAGAATACCTAAGTATAGAAGCTAATATAGGGAGTCTAATTTCTAGTAATATAGGTTATATAACTAGATACTAAGTAAGGATAGGGATAGTTTATAGTTTAGTAGAGAGCTAATATAGAAGTTAACTAGAAAGTAGGAGGAATAGTAAAGACCTATATTTAAAGGGGAGGGAGGAAGGGGAGGAAAGGAATAGGGATACTACCCTATTCCCTAAACTAGATATCCCTCCTATCTAGCTTAAGGGCTACAAAGGAATAAGTTAAAGAAAAGGATATTAAACTAGAGGAGGTAGACATAATCTAGTTAAAGTAATAGAGATATAGGGGACCTCTTAATATTTCAAAGACTAGTACAAATAAGGATAGGGCTTAGTATCCCTAATAGTATAATAGAACGTAGAGGTTTTTAATACTATATAAAGCCGGTAGGGACTTTAAGGAAGTTAGGAAGGCTAAGTAAAGGGCTTTTTCCCTCCTAAGGAATACACTAGAGATAGCTACTTGTCTAGACTTGGAAAAGTATAGCAATATAATTAACCTACCTATATAGTCTATCTAGATAATATCCTAGTATATAGTAAGAACAAAGAGTACTATATACGTAACGTATATATAGTACTTAAGAGGCTTAGGTAGTTCGGCTTATATACTAACTATAAAAAGTACTTATTCTAGAGGAAATAGGTAGAGTTCCTAGGATTCATTATTAGTACTAAAGGCATATCGATAGATAGGAGTAGGATAGATACAATTACTAAGTAGCTACGTTCTTCTATCCTTACCGAAGTCTAGTCCTTCCTAGGATTCTACAATTTCTATCGTAGGTTTATATCTAACTATTCCTAGATTATTATATCTCTAATAGCCCTTTCTAAGGGAGCTAAGAATAGCCGAAAGCTAGATCCGATCTAGTAGGATACAAGTAAGGAGTAGGTATTCAAGAGCCTAAAGGACGTATTCTATTTAGTATCGATACTTAGGCACTTTGACCCTATATAGCTCCTATGCCTAGAAACTAACGCGTCTATATTCGTATTAGCTAGCATTCTCTCGTAGTAGGTAGAGGATAATAACTAGTATCCTATCGCTTTCTAGTCGAGAAAGATAATACCTATAGAGACTAACTACAAGACCTATAAGTAGGAGCTACTAGTAGTAGTCGAGTCCTTTAAGTATTAGAGACTATACTTCGATAGCTCTTAGTATATAGTATATATACTCGTCGATTACGCGAACCTAAAGGGGTTTATAATAATGAAGTAGTTAGTAGATAGGTAGGCAAGGTAGGCAATCCTCTTAGCCCTATTCGATTTTACTATCGAATATGAAGTAGGGAAAAGAAATCCTATAGATACTCCTTTAAAGAGAAGTAACTATAAGGGCGACTCGCGAGATATAGGCGATAAGCAACCTATTACTAATACTATAAGCTAAACTCTTAGTCTAGTTAGACCTTTCTAGAGAGGTAGAGCCTATCGTAAAGTATACTTCTATAATATGTATCTCTATATAAGGAGTAGTAAAGATATATACGAAGTATAGTAGCTTCGTATACTACCTAGTTAGAGTCGTAGCTATAGTAGTTAAGGATAATAGATCCTACTACTAGGTACTAGACCTACTACTTAGTTTTATACGTATCCTATAGTAGCTAGAGCCTATAGCAAAGGAGCTATACGAGGCTACTAAAGAGACTAGTACCTTCGAGGAGTATTCTATTAGAGAGGATATCCTTTTCTAAGGCGAGGCGATCTATATGCCTAAGTACCTTGTATTAAGAATATAGGTAATACATATATACTACGATAATCCCCTTATAGGACATTTCGGCTAAGCTAAGATAGTTAAGCTAATGTATAGGAAATATATCTAGCTAGGGTTAGCTTAGGAGGTTTTAGAGTATATCTCTATCTATACGATATACTAGAGATTGAAGGCGAGGCGCTATCGCTTATATAGCGAGTTAGCTATACTACTAATGCCTACTAGGCTATAGTAAGAGCTAACGATAGACTTTATTACTAATCTACTACTAAGCAAGCTTAGTACCTATATCTATATTATAATACTCGTAATAGTCGATCGCTATATAAAGATAAGCCTCTTTATGCCTACTACAAAGAAATACATAGTAGTAGAGCTAGTAAATATCTTCTAAAGAGAGATAGTTAGAAGGTTTAGAATCCTAGCTAGAATAGTTAGTAATAGAGGATCTCTATTTACTAGTTAGTTTTAGAGTAACTTCTATTATAAGACGTATATAAAGCGTAAGCTTAGTATAGCGTTCTATCTATAGACTAATAGGTAGACTAAACGTACTAACTAGATTAGACGTCCTAGTAGGTTAGGTTAGGTTAGGTTTGGGTTTGAATCCGAACCTAACCTATTTGTCTAGGTCTAATCTTAGGGAACCGGAAGTTGTTCTAGGTTCAAACCCAAAAATTCAATAGGTTTATAGCGAATAATAGAAATATTAGAAAGGCGGAAATTGCGGAATATCGAGATAGAGAATATATTATTATTTATGTATACTACTATTATCGTAGTCCTAAAGGACAAACTAGTTATTTCTTCTATATATACTACTAGTATCGTAGTCCTTAAGGATAGAGTAGTTATTTCTTTCTATAGTATAGCGCTAATAGCTATCCTTCCGTTCCTTTATTACTTATAACGGTTCTTATATAGATTCTCGCTAACGTCTACATCTCTAATAAAGATACTATAGCCCTTTAGAAGCAAACTTAGTATAATAATGTCCTTCTACTAAATAGTAATATACTTAGTATAGATAGCTAGTAGGTTAATAGCTATCTAGAGTTAGTATATATT